>MU388958.1:21480-101171 GCA_022578795.1 Xylariaceae sp. FL0255 | reverse complement strand
ATTACTAAATAAAATAGTTAATAAAAAAACTAAACAAAATTTATATTATAAAACTATTAAATTTAAATAAAAATTTTTTAATAAAATTTAATATAAATAAAGTTTTAAATATTATATTAAAAATAGCTATAAAAATAAAATTTATAACTATATATTATTTTTCTAATTTTACGATATTAATTAAAAGTTTAATAAATATTATTTTTAAATAAATATTAAAAAAAATATTAAAATTTAGTCTATTATAATTTATAAAACGTTGTTTATATATATAAAAAAAAAAGTAAAAAAAATTGTAAAAAATTTTACGATATATATTTAAAAAGCAAAAAAAATTTTATAATAATTTTAATATTATATTTCGAAAAAATATAATAATTATATTTAATATTGTTATTATTTTATAAATAATTAATATAAATATTATAAATTTAAAAAAGTTTTAATATAATATAGCTAGCAAAAAAATTGCGTTTTTTTATTATTTATTTAAATAAAAATAATAAAAATATAGTAATTAAAATTTAATTCTATAATATATTCGATTTTACAAAATAAAAAATTTTTATTAATAAAAAAAATAAGCAAATATTTTAAATAAATTTTAATAATAATAAAAAATAAATTAAAATTAATATTTATTTTAGTAAAAAAATTATAAATTAAAAAAATATTATTAATATTATTAATAAAATAAATAATTTATTTAAAAAAAAAAAAATATTAATATAACTAATAAAATTAATTATTATAAATATAAATAAAATATAAAAAATATAATAATAAAAAAAAAATATTTACAAAATAACGACAAAAATATAAAATTTATATAATTTAAAATAAGTTAAATAATTAATAAATAATTTATATATTAATATTAAAATAATAAAAATTAATAGACTTTTTAATTTAGCTATAAAAATTGAAATATTTAATATAAAACGTTGTTTTTAAAATTAAGCTATAAAATAATAAAAAAATTAATTAAAATAGCCAATAAAAACCGAGTTTTTTTTTTTTAACTAATCAAAAAAAAGCGAAAAAAAATATAAAAAAAAACCAAAAATCGGAAAATTAAAATTTTAACAAATAATATTTTATAATTTAGCTAAAATAAATAGGAAAAATAAACCTATAAAAATAAAATATATAACTAATAACTATCGATTTTTTTTTTTTGGCTAATTAAAAACTATATAATAAAATAAATATAAAATCCCGAATATTAAAATTTTAGCTAATTTAATAAAATTTATTTTATATATAGCTTATTTATAATTAATTAAATTAGTTATATACTTTTTAGCCTTATAAATAAGCAGGCTTTATTTTTGCAAATTTATAAAATTAGGCCTATAAAATCTAGCTATATAATTAATAGCTATCGATTTTCTTTTTAATTAATCAAAAGCTTAGATTTGAAAAGTTCTGGTATAGATTTTTTTTTTTTTTGTGATAAACGCGAGTTTAAGTTAATTTTTTTTAACAAAAGACTTTAAATCCTTAAACAATATAAATTAAATACAATATTTATTATAGGGTAGGAATTTGACGTTGGTTAGACTAATAATAACAAATTTATACACCAATTTACTAGCTGGACTACTATAGCTAAGCCTCGCGTCTCTCATATGATGATGGTTATTAACGAAACTCTGCAGGGAGTCCGAGGCAAGACGGAGGAACATAATGTCTCTGTTTCGAATCTCGAGATGTCCATGTCGGAGACGTTGTCGACTTTACAGGTCCGAGAAGACTGACGCGCGGTATCTTCAGGAGTCTGGAAACTCTACATGGGCAAGTCGACTACGATAGTCTCTCCATCACCTTCTTGAGCCAAGACTGGTTGAAGATGTCCTCATTTCCCGGATATTCATTTGCACTCTCAATGAACCTGTATGAAGAGATCGTGGAGAAAGGAAAGCCAGGACCACCATTAGCCACGCACCACTATGCTGGCTCGTGGAAGAATGATCGTGGCGGTGAGATGTAATATAGTATAACGCGTGTAATGAAGTAGACATTGTATAGAATGAAGTCTTACTTTGTGGCCCTGATGCTATATTAGAATACTTGGATATTGGAGACCTAAAACATCGTCTTGAATTGAAAGGGATGTAGAGGTTTCAATGAAATGACTCTTAGGATCCATGTCCAACATATCGTATACTGATAAGTAGCTAATTGCACCATCCGACGTCCAATTTCATGATAAGAACTGGGAGCTAATCGGGAACCGTTCCGCAAAGGCGAAAGAGTGGTCCGAAATCACCAAGAATCCCGTTCAAATTCTACAAAAGGGGTCCCATGATACGACATGGCTAGTGGACTACAGTGTGAATGAGAAGATGTCTTGGGCCGCAAATCGGGAAACGACCAGAACAGAGGATGTGGCCTACTATTTGCTCGGCATCTTTGACATCAACACGCCCCTTCTTTACGGAGAGGGAAGCAATGCCTTCGTACGACTGCAAATGGAAATTTCAAGAAAGGTCCAAGTTTAATCGATAATGGTCTACGAACGGTACACCCATATCGCATTAGGACTTTCAATTTTACCTCGCAGTCCTGTAGTATTTCACTCAAGTATGAAAGTCTTGTGAACCGATGGGCTAATCATATGCCAAGAAAGATCAATATGCTCGAAGATAGTATAGATATCGAATTATTTCTCTGTACACTTATAGGGTATAATACGAGAGTTTAATGGTGCACGAGAGCTATGTATAGACATCCTTGCCTGCTTCATATAAACTGCTCGGGGCGTTAGCAAGCCGGCGGTGCAACTGGTAAAGCACCAAGGACGATTCTTCTTTTGTCCTAATGCAAACGTCGTCTTAGTGTCTCCAGGCAACTCTCCATACATCTATGAACACCCAGATTACTCTACTTCGCTCAATTATGACAGCCGTAAGTCAATCTCGGACGGATTCATTCTGCTTTACGTACTAAAATATGGATGGTTCCAGTGAAGATGGATATATCTGAGGCCAAGTTAACAACGATCCAAAAAAAAAAAAAAAAAAAAAAAAAAAACACCATGAGAAGTCTTTCCAGGGTGTAATCGACGGTTACCAGCGGAACCATCCTGTTCAAATATTACCAATACAGGACAATGCCGCAGGGAAGTACAGATATCACTATGCTTCGAACCTTCCCAGTACAAGGCCATTCTTTCCATCTCCACTCTCTCTAGACTCTTTCCCAGCCGGTAAGGTAAGGTTTATCATTTCTATTCAACCAAACTGGACTCGGGATTGGCACAATGCCCTTCCCATCGCTTTCGCTCTAAGCGACTCGAGTCGTTCACAACTTGCTCTGATGCCCCATGACGGTCTTCACGGCTTTATAGAAGCTTCCATAGAAATCCAAACCCCGGAAAATTGTATATTGTTCCCGCTATTCCAAATCAAATCATATCATGCGCGAGGGGTTCAAGCACTCGGCAATGCAGACAACGCTAGAAATTGGTGATGTGGCCTCTGTCGAGATTTTAGAGACACCTTGCCTGGGGGATTATTTGTGGAATCTCTCAGTAGATATCAGGTCACCCTCAAATAGCCAACTCGAAGCATAGCTAGTTGAGGTCTGTGACACGACAACTACTACCCGACCTTGACTTCAATTTCAAGTTACATGACAGATCGCGTGCCAATAAAAACCTGAGTCATCAGTCAGTGTCGACATTCAATTCGGGTATGATTAAAAAGACTGAACGAAAGAGAAGGGGAAAATAACCGCACAGAGACTCAAACTGTATTTCATAATCAAAGACGATCGCAAAACCTGATTATAATGTACTATTAGGCCCATCTTAAGTCTAAAGCCAGTACAGCTTATGGTCATTGAGGGGTGCGACTGAGAAATGGCTTCGGCAGTTATGTTGCAAGGGTGAACCCTGCAAGTCTGAAGTTTTGATGTCTGCAACTCCTGCGAGTCACTGCACTTATCTATAACTGACTTTGTGGACTCCTGTTCTCGGTATCCTCCGCCTTAATGGATGGTGATGTTAAGAAGTGGATGAACAGAAGAAGGATTGTGTTGGGAGGCAATCGATTCATGCATCTCTCTTTTAATGGTTATATTGATCCATTTGATATGTTATCATCAATCTTGATTAAATAGAAGAGCAGATGTTCATTAGCAAACTTTGAACCCTACATATTAATCGCAAAGTCGAAATAACCGTTCTGAATCATCTGCTAAAAGAGCATATATATTGAGACACTGCAAGCTATGCTAGACCTTTTCTTTTCTCTTTTACTATCTATCACACTCAGAATCCAACAATCTGTAACTTCATACCTATCAGCTATTTAAACGCAATACGCTAAGGACGAATTACATACTATGTCTGCACCAAGAGTTCCGAACCCGAATTACCACCCAACTCCTAAGCGAGCTCCCCCACCACCGCCTCCTCCTCCTCCGCCACCGCCTCCGCCGCCTCCTCCCCCTCCCCCATCTTCAGCAGGCAGCCGAAGCTCTTCGAGCAGCAGATCATTTTGTTCCTCTAGATCCTCGGGCTCCTCTGGATCGTCTGGTTCTCGATCCTCCCATTAAGGCGTCATTTCAAAAGAGATACAGGCATGGCTGGAACAACACTTCGGGTGAGCAGGTATCTAAATATGGGGTTGGAAGGGTAGTTTACCAACACAACTATCGGCGGGCAGAATAGCACAGAGAGCTACGCCCTTACTATGTTTCTTTTTGGTGATCAAAATTCGTTCAGTAGTGGTTTTGATCAATATACGAATTGATAAATGAATGAACTTTTCTCGCTGTCTAAGGCCATTTGGCCAAATGCTTGAGCGTGGATTCAATTTCAGTGACTGTGTTGGGTATGATACCAGCTTAATTTGCTTCACCGATTTCGAACGGCTCACGTCGTCCAGGGCCTGATAGTCACATTTCTTAAAACGACCCCCTACACGGTTATACAGTCACATACTAGTCAAGTATAAATATCTACTTTTCATTATCTGAAATGGTAGTTCAAAAAAAAAAGAGAAAGAAACAAAAATATGATACTCGCCAGTCACAGCGTTAGATAACTGTCAGTCACGTCAGTTTTTAACTGAACTGGTCAGGGCGCGCTGGTCTTGGACAACGTGACATGACGCGCCCTGACGAAAGCTTTCCAAGATGCTCTCAGCCTTCTTTACCACGCTTGCGAGGGTATTCTGGGGCCCTAGGAGGTCTAAATAGGGGATGTCAACATCCAAGGAATCCCAGAACCACCTGCGGAACTCGGCAGCGACCATGCTGTCAAAACCAAATTCTGTTAAAGGCTTGGTGTCGACTATTTTCTCAGATCGCATCAGGATCAAGCCCGATAGCTTTTTCTTAGCTAAGCCTAGGATCGCCATCCCAAATGTGGGCGCAGCACTTTCTTGGATGAAGAGATCTGAGGCTTTCTGGGGGACCATATCCCACCAAGAGCAATGTGGTTTGAGATCCGATCGACTTCCTGCACCCTCGCGAGTCCGGTGTATCATTTCTTTCTCTCTCTCGTACTTTGCTGTCAGGATGGATGCTCGCCGATCGTTTCCAGCGTCGTAAGTCACGTCGTAACCCTGGTCCTCTAAGTAGCGAAATCCCGTTGATTCCAACCCTGTAACGATGTGACATGACTCGTGAGAAAGAATATCTAAGGCCTCTTTATTCGAAATAGATTGTCCTTGTGCCAGAGCCAAATCGATCACCTGCAAGAAATCCTTCTGGTTCAGCGGTGTAATTCCTCTGCGTAGTAATGATGCTTCGATTGCTGGGTTTTCGTGTAGATAGCCGACTTCTGATATCATTCCAAGGCCGACAGACGTAGCTGGCTTGCCAATACTGTTTCTCCAGTGCGCGAATGCGTCTAGAAAAGCGTTCGCCGAGCAATAGTTGCTTTCAGTCGCGCTCCCGACCGTCCCGTTGACGGATGATAAAAGGAGGAAAAAGTCGAGCTCATTATCGTGCGCCTTGAGGGCTTCATGGATATTCCAAGTACCCGCAAATTTTGGCTGTAGAGCCGTATGCCAAGCGTCGCTGGACATGTTGGTAAAGAGCTCTTCGCGCAAGCCCATGGCTCCTTGCACAACCCCGCCTATCGGTGTCTTTGCCGCCTTGATAGCATTTTCCACATCTTCAGCCATTGAAACGTCACCTCTGACAACGACAGCAGTTGCGCCTCGACCTTCAAGGAATGTGATCAATTTTCGGGCCTCGGATCTATCAGCACCTGTCCTACTCAGGAAAACGAAATTCCTGGCGCCACGGGTTACCATCCAGCGACATAGACTGCGACCAAGGCCACCAAGGCAGCCTATCATTAGATAAGTCTTAGTCAGATCGAAGACTGTCGAGTATATTGCTGGCGCGACCTGGATTCTATGTTTAGCAAGTGCGGAACTCCCCTGAGCTTTATTCGAGTAAAGGTTGAGACGCGTACCGGTACGGGAATAGAAGTATTTTCAAACGATACTACAACCTTTCCAACCCTATCACCAGTTGAGAAGTAACGAAAAGCTTCTTCGACTTTGTCCGCGCCGAAGACACTGGTTGGCACTGCTTCGATCGCTCTGCTGCGGTAGAGTTGGAGAGCCATCTTGAATTTTCTGGTTGCGTTTTAGTTGGCATAAACTAAAGAAAAAGAAAGGATGATTCAAAAGGGATTGAACAGAAGCAGGTACTTACTCTGCCAAAATATCTCGGTAATGCTTCTCTTCATGATAAAATAACTCCTCCAAATCAAAAGCGGTGAAAGTAGCATTCCGCAAAAACATATCCATGTCGAGTCTCCCAGCGTCAAGTAGTTCTCGCTTTCCGATCTCGACAAATCTGCCGAATTTGGCCAGACACCGCCATCCAGCGTGCATCATATCGCCAGTCAAAGAGTTCAGTACAACGTTGACGCCTTTTCCTTGGGTTATACTCTGGATCTTACCCGCGAAGTCGACATTACGGGAATGGAAAATATGAGAGTCTGGTATGCCAAAGCGTTTCGAAAGAAATTCCTGCTTTGATGACGAGCTTACTGTTGTGTATATGATAGCACCTAGGTTCTGAGCAATGCTTATTGCTGCTAGCCCAACCGCTCCTGCACCAGAGTGAACGAGAACGGATTCTCCGCGGCGTAGCTGTGCAAGATCTATGAGGGAGTAGAGTGCTGTCGCATACGCAACTGGTATTGATGCCATGGTGGTGAAGCTTTCACCTGGAAGAATCTTGTGAGCAGACCATGCTGGCACTCGCACAATCGTTGACGCGTGAATCGGAGCCAAGACTACCACTCTATCGCCGGGTCTCAAGTTGTTGGTCTCCCCTGGTCCGATAGATTTGATGACACCACTGAATTCACACGCTGTTGTAGCAGCGTGTGTTTCGACGCGGCCATATATCGCGTACACATCTTTTGCATTGAGGCTCAAGGCTTTTATCTCGATCTCAACGTAGCCCCGCGGAATGGTGTACGAAGGCTCTCGCACTTCTTTGAAGTGGATTGTATCCAGGATGCCTATTCTCCCAAGGGATAACTTAATTGGGTTCACCTCTGAGAGGAGTTTCATCTGAAGTGGCTCATGCATCCCTAAACGTTCTTGATATCGGAAATTATTGCGAGGGTCGGGGGCAAATCGACTAATATAGAGAAGGTGATTCGCCATGATGAACTCTGAGTCTTGGCTTTTACTTTCCGCAGAGAACAATATTGTTGAGACATGTTTGCAGATCCAGTGTAGCTCATACTGAGTCAGCGACATCGACCCAATATCCAGAACGAAGAACTGAAGGGAAGGCTGCTCAAGCATTATTGCCCGCGATAGCCCGGCAGCGAGTGACAAACTCGGATTCGGTTGGGCCAGCATGTTCGCACCGTTCAACCAAAGAACCTTGCGCACATTATTGGTTATATACTGTATGTAGCTAAGGTCTTTATGCGTTATGGTTGCAAGGATCTCATGCTCAACCTCCAGCAGAAACACGCATAGAGTTTCACGATCGAGATTGATAGTTTTTATCTCGTCGAGAGATATGCAGGTCACACGATGGACATCGCTTCGCTCCCGGATATAACTTTCTATAGCACTTCCAAGTGTTGCCACCCCAGGTGAAGCTCGTTGGGACTATAGTTGCTCTTAGTCTGGATCATAGGGTTCATCTGACACAGCTCACGTACCACGATGAGCACTTGTGCACCTTGCACGGTCTGCAAAAACGGCTGGGGGCGGACCGCAAGTGTGAGGTAATCATCGACTTCAAGGACGACGAAATCTGATGAACCCAACACACGAAGTGCACTAGAATTAGTGCGAGTAACGATAACGCTGGCTTGATCCACCCATGGTTTGATCCATGGGGATGGTCGTTCCCAGAAATCCAATGATGTTGCGTGCTAGACAAGTCAGCAAGTTGTCAGATAGTAGATGGATATTGGACACCTTTGAACATACCTCCGGAATGATGATTGTGGCATAAGGACTGTTTTCTGCGTCCTCCACAAAGACAATTCCATCTTGACGAAGTTGGCCCCTATGCCAACACTTATATCGCTGGGTATGGGTCTTCTTTCCTAAAATGGAGAGGAGATACTCTGTCTCGTGGGTTCGATCGAGACTTTGCACCTCAAGAACGGTCATCGATGGATTAGCATGTCCTGCTAAGTCAAGCAGCGCTCCTATCGTTATATAAACTCCATCATACAATGCATCTGGATGCTGACGTGACATGAAGGCCACAATATACTCTCTCAAATGACACTCTGCTCCAGGTTGTAGACATCTGATATCTGGTCTCCAATGAACTCGATAGAATGGGCTGCGGGGAGCGGCAGCTGTCTCCTGCGACTTTAATACGGACTTTGCTGAGTACCGGCTCAATTTGATGCCTGTGAATTGAGCCAATACTCTATCGCCTGAGTTAAGAAGACGAGCATCAACTTGACAGGTTGAGATCCCAGTTTGTTTGGACCGCGCTTCAACTGTCCCACTACCCTTGTGGTCCGGAGATCCGTAGGTTGATATCAAGCAATGGGAGATTGACTTGGGTAGGTAAGCCTCCAATGACTCTGTGTCAGACTTGGCCCTAGCCATTATGCCGGTCTGTATGCAGGCATCTATTACAATCGGATGTATCAATCCTTGAGAAGTAGTGTATACACCTGTGTTAGGCCATAATTGAGTTGTGGCCCTGGCTTCGGTTTGATGTTCAAGGTCATCAACAAGAAGAGTTTCAAGCGACTTGAAGTAGGGACCAAAGCATACACCGTCGTGATCAAGCTTCTCGTAGAACTTCATTGTCGAGAATGGTCGAAAAGAAGTGCAGTCGAAAGTTAATTGACATTGTTGAATGGAATGGTTCTCAACAACGCGGATCGTGCCTGTGCAGTGAAGAATCGCCTGATCTTCATTATACGACGAGATGGAGAACTCGTGCCAGTCTTCCGAAAAGCTGGCCCCTGAGATCTTGTGCCGAGCCAGTGTTGTGTGGATCTCTATTGCCCGTTTCTCTGAAGCATCCGGGAGAACAAAAGCAGTGATGATATTGACGTTGCGAAACTCAAAGGCCACATTTGGGTGGCTGTTATCGGTGTCAGTAGAGTGGACTTGAAAAAGCGCCTCCATTGCCATCGACAAGTAGCCTGATGCTGGAAAAACAACCTGGGTCTCAATCCGGTGATCAGATAGCCATGGTGTTTCCGATAGGCTCACTACGTTACGCCAAGCCCAATCGACGCCATTACCGGCAAGCTGCATCGAACCCAGAAGTTCGTGCCGCGGGTGACGACGCCTCCTCAACTCCCTACTCGGCCGCGACTCATGCAATGTGAGACCATCGGAGTAGTCCCAAGGATATGGTGAGAGTCCGTCGAAGAGCTCCACGTTGGACTGACAAAGTTCATTGACATTACCCCAATGGAGCTGGTAACCCATGCAAAAAAGCCTACCGGCAAGTTCTTTCATCGAGAGGCTCGAATCTTGATTTCGGCTAAGCGTGGAAGAGTATGAGACATGGGGTGGATCAAGCTTCAGCGATTCCCAAACCTGCTTGATGGGACCTTTCAACGCATGGTGAGGCCCAATCTCGATCAAGTGAATACCGTTATTATGCTCGTAAACTAGATTCTCAAGTGCAGCTCTGAAATATACAGGGTTTTCCAGATTCGCTCTCCAGTATTCCGACATGTTGGTGTGTTCGTACGGACTGAGAAGATGACCACCACGAAAGACAGTTGACAACATCTTTGGACAAGACGAGGACGGAAGTAGGCTCGGCTTCAACACTGGCTCAATTAAATCTTGATACATTTTGCCAATCTCTTTCATCATGAAGGAATGGTAGGCGTGTCCGTCGGTTTCAAGTTTGCGGACAAACTTCCCTTTACTTTGGAGAACTGATGCCAGGTAATCAACAGAGTCAAGGGAACCACTAAGCGTCACGCTTTCTGGCGAGTTCTCGCATGCGACACATATCCTTTCAGTGAGCTGATAATGTTGTATGAGCTCTTTAGCTGACTCACGACTGAGGCCTGCTGCCAGCATGGCTCCTCTCAGTTTAGCCTTCTTGACAGCTCTGCCACGTAGATATGCCACCATTATCGCCTGATGCGCAGATACGAGACCACTGGCATAGGCTGCCGCTATCTCCCCAGACGAGTGGCCTATAGTGGCGGATGGGTAGATGTTCCACGCACGTAGCACGTTAACGATGCCTATCTGGAGGGCGGTGCAGAGTGGCTGACTGACGCTGGCGTCGTGAATCGTCTCCGGAGGCAATAATCCCAGAATAATTTGCTTGAATGTCCACGTGGGTGGAGTTGATGCCTTACACAATACTTCGTCGAGCTCAAGAATTGACGTGTAGAATACTCGATTCTGACGATACAAATGCTCAGCCATCCCTAGATACTGCGCGCCTTGACCGGTGAAAATGAAGGCAATCGGCGGCGGCGGCGACGACAAAGGCTTCGACTCTGATACTGTAGTAGAAAGCCTTACTCGCCCTTCTTCGCCGATAGTTTCCACTAAAATGAAGTCTCTAGAAGAAAAACATGTCCTCCGCTCAGACAAAGTGTAGCAGAGGTTGTTCAGTGATTTGGCACTGCATTGGGGAATAAGACTTTGGATCTGATGTTTCCGTATGGTGACAGACTTCCTCGAATCTGCTGACAGCGGCATTACCAGCAGTCTTTTCTCGGATTTGGGTGCTGTGACTTTCTTGATTCTCTTCTTTCCTCCGCAGAAGCTGTTGAGAGACTCGAGGATTATATGCGCGTTAGCCCCTCCGAAACCGAATGAATTGATGCCAGCACGACGGACTTGATTGGGCCACTCCCTCAATGATGTGACAACTTCGATATTGAGTGAATCTAACATCACTTGGATCAAAGTCAACGCTGCCTTCGGTTGCTCTTATCATGTCACAAAAGCTCACATTTAGGATTCAGCTTGGCAATGTCGCGGGTTGGGGGGATCTTGGAGTGCTGAAAAGCAAGCGCGACCTTCATCAGCGACGTGAGACCACTGGCCGCCTCGCTGTGGCCAACATTCGTCTTGATCTGTTTTCACTCATATAAGACTCTGTTTCTAGCATCGAGCGTGAGTGTATTATTAATAGAGGGGGGCTCACGGATCCGATCGCCAGCGGCGCGCCCTCCCGCGCAGAAAAACAACGCCCGACTGCCTCCACTTCGATTGGGTCACCGACGGCAGTGCCCGTACCGTGGCACTCTACATAGTCTGTGTGTGCGGGACTCAGTCCGGCGCACTTGTAGGCCTGTCTGATAACAGCTTCTTGTTGACTAGCACTTGGCTGTGTCAACCCGAAGGTCCTGCCATTCCTACAATCAAGTTCAACATAATCCAACGTAAGGACAACAAAAGTGGCACGAGATTGGGATGACTTACGCATTTACTGCAGTTGCCCGGATCACTGCCCTGATCGTATCATTATGCTTCAACGCCTGTGAAAGACGCAAAAGAAACACCGCATTGACGCCATCAGCGCGGCCGTAGCCATCAGCCGCAATATCAAATGAGCGGCAAGCAGAGGTCTTAGACAAGACACCTGCTTTCATTATGGAGTAGTGGTGCTCCGGCGATGTAATTAAGTTAGAACTCGCTACAATAGCTCCAGAACATTCACCTGCCTTAAGTGCAGACACAGCTAGGTGCAGAGCATACATTGATGACGAGCATGCCGTGTCCAGTGTTAAGCTAGGTCAGACACTTTCTGTTAGTACATATCATCTTGCTTGGTGTGTATGACACTAGAGTAGTTGGCATATCGGGTGGCGCGGAGAAAGATCTGTGATAGCAAATGCCTGTGAAGGAAGAAAAGCAAGGCTTACCTCGGGCCTCGTAAATTGAAAACATGGCTGATACGGTTTGATAAGATCGTCGTGCTAGCGCCAGTTGTAGTGTAGCGACCAATGTCATCAAAGTCTCGCAATGATCGTATCATTTGGTCAATAGTGAAGTTGCCGACGTAGACCCCCGTATTTGTGCCTGATACCTCCCGCAAAGTCCAACCGGCATTTTCGAAACACTCGAACACCACCTCGAGAAGCTTTCTTTGCTGGGGATCTAGATATGTTGCCTCCGCTGGGGTCATTCCGAAGAACTCGCAATCAAATTGACGGATATCTTCTTGGCAGAAGTACCCCCCATCAGCATCCATGACTCCAGCTCGAGACTCGCCATTACCGGCCTGATAGAACCCTTCAACATTGAAACGATCTTGGGGAATGCGACCCTGTGCTGATTTCTGTTTGACTATAAAGTCCCAGAGATCCGAGGCCGAACTTATTCCTCCTGGGAGGCGGCATGCTAAAAGAGTCAGGAAATTAGCTATTCACGGCAGTGGCAGGTCAACTATCATTGATCTTACCCATGCCGACTATGCAGATCGGATCCGTTTCTGACGTTGATGGTAGCGTTAGATTCCCAGCCTGCTCACCATTCAGCGAATCCTTTCTTGAAGAAAACTGTGAGCTGGCATCGTCGGATGCTAGGAGATGATGATTAGCCCACTCAAGACCATTCATGTTTGGTACCGATCGGGGAATTGCGGCTTCACTGCCGGCATCAATGGGATTGGTGCCGAGCATGATGAGTGAAACGTTGGGGAGCCGGCTCTAATACCTGGCTGGTATTGAGTCTCAAAGCGACTGAGATTATCCACGGATTATGATGCTATGCAGCAGACCGTGATACTACAGAACATCAAAGCGTGGTAGGTTCTTCCCGGAGGGGGAGGCGGGCAGAGGGGGGTCCCACCAGCAACGACACCTCAAAAATCGGACATAGCATTTGTGGTGGAGCCAACTCCTACTCGCCAGAAAGCGTCTTGATACCCAATTAAATATCGTTCATGAGGTTCATGCATCTGTGTGGGACTCCAGGATTCAAGGTTACAAGGTCGCAGGTAGTATCTGTCGCGTGTCGGCGGCGCAGATGAGGGGGAAGCGAGAAATCCTCCAACGTTGTGGTCAGGATTTTTTGGCCCGAATACGTTTTCGCTACTACCACCGTTGCAACCTTTATGCAGTACTAGCTAGGAGCTGATTGGCCGGTCCAGCAATTTATGTGCTTAGTCCCTATCTCCTAATCATATACCAGATGAAAACTGGATTATATTAAATGTGCTAAGTATGTCCATACATAGTTAGTGTCCATTTTATCTCGTAGCTCATAGATACTAGTAATAGCTATTAAAACTCAAGGGGGGCGACTCTATACACCTAGTTTTAGATAGGCAGGGGACACATAAATTGCTCCAGATAAAGAATAGATCCTATTTTACAGCAGACGATTCCTTTCAGAGTGGCCTTTCATATGTAAGTCAACTTCCAAACGACGTAGAAGATCCGGCTATCATGAAAGTAAGCACACAATGGACGTCATTGTAGAGGCTCTTAAGCAAATTCGAGCATACTTAGCTGTGTTGTGAATCAAGAGAAAACGAAACCTATTAGCGCGACTTGGAACTTGAAACGGACCTTCTCCTAGGTGCATTGCATGGATATAGGGATCATAATGGTTACCCGTCCCCGATCCCACGTGCTCGACGTCGAGCCCCAGCTCAAGGGAATCAACAGCAAATCCATCGGTTCAACACAAGACAAGGATTACTTGAACATATTTGGAAGAGGATTTCCTCCATCTGTATTATTTATATTTGTGCTCTTTTCAGCTATTAATCTAAGACTATTGGGCCAGTCGGCAGTAGATTCATCCTAATGTTACCTGCAAAAGAAAAACCCCAACGTGATCTGCTATCCCGGTATGAATAGCAGGCTCGTTACAAGCTACTCCATATTTGAGACATGGCATATCCTAGCCGCCATTAGCAGCCCAAACGCTTACCGGAGCCTAGGTAGCATTGACATCTTAAGCTCGCAGTCTCTTACTGATCATCTATACATTGCCTTCACTTACGAAGTTACGAGGCTTTATTCTGAGGTTAAGATCAGATTCCTAATGAATCACTATACCGATCGACTTCAGAACTCACAAGCACGATCCAGATATCATCGATTGCTTTGCGGATGTTAATGATCAGTAGCCATGCACAACCATTCCTAGAACGAGTGGTAAGATGCAAAGCTGTACCAGAGTAATAGTCTATAATGCTACACTCCCTCTCATCAGTCTTCAAGGCTTTTTATAGATGATGTATACAAGGGACTGGCTGTACTGAACGGTTTCTGTGTTAGAAGAAGGAAAACGAGAGATCTGCGCCAGTTTCTTGGTCTGATTGGTTAAGAACCGCTCGTTATGTCCTGCTGCAGGAGTGGCAATGACACCTAAATTTCAAGAACAGGTAATCCACGTCCACACCAAAAAGGCGGTTTGGCTTTGCCGCTTGCCTGCCTAGGGTTTCACTACCGGTCAGTCTTCTGATGACTTTAAGGTGACCTCGATGGAACCTTTGCTTGTCCAAGATGCAGGAGATAGTGCTCAGGAACAAGATGGCGTTGGTAGGTGCTAGATTGGCGGGTTACTCGAAGCGTCTGTAGAATGATCACGTAGTAGATAAGATAGGTACTTCAGCAATCGGAATCACGTCTCTGCGTATTGCTGAAAGTCGAGGTGCTGTAAGAAAACAAAATACTTCACTTGAATATGCTGAGAGGCAAGCTAAACGAGCCGTGATTACGATGTCGAACCTTGACTGGTCCAATCAGTCTTACGCCCAACTTCAAGCAACGCTCATGTTGCCCGCTATGGATCCGCCGACAGGTGTCCAACCCGATTTTGAGAACCCGAAAAACGAAAACACAATCGCTCTCATTGCACTTGTGCTATGTGTAGCTCTCTCCGCTTTGTTTCTCCTGATTCGAATCTACGTCGTCTTCATCAAAATACGTCAACCACACCTAGGAGATTGTAAGTCAATGAACTTTACAGCCATCGGTTCTGCGTCTTTTAACAATCCCTAGATGTGCTACTTGTAGCATACGTGAGTATACACATGAGGCTACATGGTCAAAACATCTTGTCTCACTCTTCTATATCTTCAGCTTTTCTATATAATAGCATGCACAGGCTCAATCAAGCAAACGCTGCAGGCTGGGCAATTCATTCACCAATGGAACATACGCGGTAGAGATATTGAGCCATTTTTGAAGGTGATTATGTCGGCTATCTTTCTCAACTCGTTATATACCCAGAGGCGCTCCAGTACTGACAAACTTACTTGCTCTAGCTTGTTCTACTCGGAGACGAATTCTGGATTCTAGCAATCGGCTTACTCAAGTCAGCCATTTTGATCGAATGGCACCGCCTATTTGCACCAACACGAGCCCGCACAGCGTTTAGAGTCAGCTGCTTGTTCTTGCTAGTGATCAACATACTTGCTTACGCTGCTCTTTTTGTTATACTTAATCTGAATTGCATCCCGTTTGCGAAAATCTGGAACAAAGCGCTTAAAGGGAGGTGCATTGACCTACGGAAAATTCATCTCTGTGTCGCGACAGTCGACCTGGTTATTGATATCGCGATTCTTGTGCTCCCACAGCGAATTATCTGGCAGTTGAAAATGTCTACCCTGATGAAAGTCGGTGTTTCCGCTGTCTTTACTGTTGGTATATTGTATGTGTTATGATTCTATCCTCGACTGAGTATTCACACTGAGGTTGTAGGGCTACAATTGCGTCGGTCTTCCTGATTTACGCAATTTCTCTATGGATCGGATCATCAGACATGTCGTACCGATTTTCTTCTGTCGTTCTGTGGGCTATCGCCGAGGCGACGTGTGGCATTATCGTTTTCTGCGCGCCCGTCTTGCCAAAGTTCTTCCAGATCCTGTTACCGAACGCATTCTTCAAGTCATCATCTTGGGGACTATGTGTGGCAAAAAAAGTAAGGTGGCCGAGCAGCTTTCAACACGATGAACGGCAGCCTCGCTCAAAATCTCGCGAGTATCGAGAACTCAATGAGTCCGGGAGCATCCAAATGCGCGAGTATGGATCTCCACGACCCACCGATCGTCAATACGGTATACAGGTTGTCACTGATATCACTATCGACTTTGAACCGTTGGAGAACGTGGGGCCGAGAGGGATCGGGCCACATTCTAATTATCCATGGGCTGGTTGATGCCGCCAATCACTTCCGAATTCCGACATGCACAGGGCAAACCATGATACCGGACAAGTGCAGGACACTAACCACATTAGGCTTGAACAGCAGGTTTGATTATATCTATATATTTCTGTCAGTCAGAATCCAAGTGATCATCCGCTGTTGTTTGTTCTTCCAACCTTTTTTGAGATCGGAAAGGAGGATTTATTGGGCCTGCAAGCCGGAACATTACCCAGGTACCTTGTTATTAGTTAGATTGATGATCTCCTATCGTAGCCTCTGATTCGAGTATTGAATATTATATTGCTGCCACTGTTAGCCGTGGTTGTAGTGCTGGTGCTTAGTACTTACAAGCCCACAGGAACCTGCTGCTCGCATCTGCTCCTATTTTCCATGCGCAACGATACATCTCTCACAATCTCTGCCGCTCCCATCTCTGACGACTTCAAAGCAACACCGTGCAGCACCTTTTGACGCGAGCAGAACAACGCGCTGCAGCTGCCATTGGTGCCCGCTGCCATGATATCACACGGAGTGTCGCAGCGCATATGAGGGCCAAGCCACTTTTGCCGCGAATACCCAGTTAAGCGAGATAAGTGAGGCCAGAGAGTAGCAAGAAAGCAAAATCCTTCAATGTGACCTCCCGGAACAGTATGTGGCCTGCCTTCTAACACCAACAGAGGCCTTGAGAGGGCTTGGGATATTTATGGAACATATCATAAATCGAACCGTACAACAGGTGTGTAGTACGGCAGGGTGAATATATTTCCATTTTAGTGACGTCTTGAGCCGATCAATTATGGACTGGGAGATCCCGGGCATAACATGTTACTTGACGAGCTATTGCGACTGTGGCACAGTACGTACTGCATAATTTTTGTTACAGGCCTCCTCGCGGTGTACTGGACTATAGCTGAAGGCAGCTCTGGCAGAGCCTGATCCGCACTCACGGAGCGATCGGAGAGTTAATATCCCTTGATTCATTCTCGCCTTCAGCCAAGCCTGTTTCTCATTGTCCCTTGCTTTCGCCTGGACACCGCAAAAGTGCGAACGTCGACATCCTGAAATCGCCAGCAGATTGACTCTTCTATCTATGAGTCTCTCAGTATTGTGAAGCAGGACCAAATCGCCAAGCAACCATGCACTCTTCCGACCACTCAACCGATATCGTTATGACAGTATCCGGGATCTCTCTTCCCAAAGAAGACCCAGATTGCAATGCCGCGGACAAGGCCGGTCAGCATTTAGAGACGGCAAATGAAAGATTCAACTACATACCGGGCTGGCGATTCTATGTCGCGGGAGGAGCGTGAGTTCACCCTCGTCATCTGTATATCGTATCTCAGCTAACTGAATGCACGATTGTCGCGTAGTCTGCAGTTCGCCCTCTTCCTTGTAAACTTTGAGATCACTATCGTCAGTACGGCACTTGTATCCATTTCGAACGACCTCAATGGCTTCGGCAAGATCAGCTGGGTCGTGACAGCTTATTTGATCACTTATACTGGTGAGCTGCGCGCGACAAGACCTTTCTTACAGTATGATTAATTTTTCACTCTCAATCAGCTAGCTTGGTCATCGTCGCCCGATTAAGTGACATTTTCGGCCGCAAAATAACTTACATCACAACCTTAGTGGTATTCACCGCATTCTCGGGCGCCTGCGGCGGCTCTCAGACAATCGTAGAGCTGTAATAAAAAACCCGTCCTCCAGACGTCTCGGCTCGGCATTGGCTGACTTCAACCAGTATCATCTTCCGTGCACTCCAAGGCGTCGGAGGCGGGGGCCTCTACGCTGTCGCCTTCGTCATGATCTTCGAATTGGTGCCCAAGAACAGGTATCCAGTCATGGTTATCATGGCAGTCTCACTAGCGACGCTTGGCAATGCACTGGGGCCGATCTTTGGCGGGCTAATCGCCTCGCGTACGACTTGGAGATGGGTTTTCCTTCTCAAGTACGTTACTCATCTTGTTTTGCATGGGCTTTTGAATGGGCTGTGCTAACGTGAAGGTGTTAGTGTCCCCATCGGGGCCACTGTCATTATCGTCGCATATCTCACAGTCCCAAATGAATTTCCCTTTCACGGAAATGCATTACAAGGACCGCGAGCGAAACCCAAACTCTCCAACATCGACTTTGCCGGAGCTTTCCTCATGCTTTTAGCATTAGCACTACTAATTGCAGGTCTCAACGAAGCTGCGTCGAACCTTGTATGGGTATCACCTACGGTCCTCGCCCCAATAATTATATCAGGACTTGCCTGGGCAGCGTTTTTTACCTATGAACGCTGGTACGAGCGCTCTGGAAGCTCTATACAACCTGTCTTCCCTTGGAGATTCTGTCATAGTCGAATGGTAACAGGTCTCGTGTTGTTAGTCACTACCTGAAGCTCTTGGTTTCCCGGTGTAATGAGTCTGACTTGGGCAGGAACTCTTTCTTTACGGGGGCTGTCAGTATCACCTTGATAGTCTTGCTTCCACTGCGATATCAAACCACGCTGGGAGTTAATCCTCTCGAGGCAGGGATTAAGCTCCTGCCATTCGATGTACTTACAGCGGCCGGGGCCGCCATGACGGGCGCAGTTGCAAAGAACCGCCGAGTTCCACCAATATATATTGGTCTATTTGGAGTGTTACTCCAGGTTGCCGGTCTTGCTGCTTTACCTGCAATACCCCCTTCCCATACAGCCGTATACGGCTTGCAAGTCATCATAGGCCTAGGCGCGGGGCTCAACATTGGACTGGTCACCATGCTGATACCATACGTGGTCGACCGTACTGATTTAGGTGTGTTTCAGTGCATTCAATATGGACCTCGAGTTTCACTGACAATCTCCCAGCTGTTGCTACTGCTGCGGGCACTCAGTTCAGATTTCTAGGGAGTGCTGTGGTCATCTCGATTGCTACTGCCGTCGGCAACAGCATCGTCAAAGCAAAGCTCTCTGGGGCTCTGACTAATGAGCAGATCCAGGGCATCTTTGTATCGTCAGCATTAATCAACCTTCTGCCTTCGGAGCAGCAGACTACAGTAAGACGACAATTCATCGATAGCTTCAATGTGGAGTTTCGCATCGTTCTCGGATTCGCTGCTGCTTCATTCTTCACAATATTATTGCTCTGGAAGAGGAAGCAGATCCTCATAGATTAAGGTTTATTGCTGCATATTGAATCATCGGGGACGAAATGTACCTGTGACAACAGAGCTACCCACTTTTATATTGATGCTCAGAGAGTAGAGAGCTGGTATTTGTTATTCGCTGGATTTCTGATCAACATCCTGTGTACTTTGTACTTTTCGTTTCCTCATTCTGTGTCTCGTATGTCACAGAATGCATATGCAAAGGCGCGATCGCTGGCTCGTTTATGTTCATTACCAATTTCTATCTAATTCAAATTCACAAATTTGCGATTAGAATACGGCGGTAAGCCCGACACTGCCGGAGATGTCAACGTGGCAGCTCAGAACCACTGATGAGCTCGACTCTATGCATCATTACGTGGTTCCAGGCGATCATCTTAGCCTTGACACGAGATTTATCCAATCACTACACATGGATTCGGACCCCTTTTACTGATATCGTTCGCTTTAGCGACGATGCATTGACCCATTGTGTACGTGGTCAAACGCCCAGGTCTCTAGTGAGATTGCGTGCCCAGTCATGATTCTACATTATTAATCGAAAGGAATTTTCCGATCATGTCGTATGGCCATCCATCTGTGAGGTACTTCGAACGAGGCATGAGGCAAGGCTCGCCTGAAATTCGTCCCTCCAATGCATCCCCATACGGTACAGAATCCACACCACAAGGTAAAGCTCGCCTGAAAGACCCCGCTTCAAGGCACAGCAAAATATCACCAGGTTGGAGCATCTCTTAACGTGCATTTGCAGGTATATTCCCTGTTGGCGAGAAGTGCATGGATTCTGTAAGAGTACTGGCAGGGATCCGTATCATTCGAAGGGATGAGACTTTAAAAGTAAACCGATAAGCCTCACGATTCTGCCCAGGCAAGGTCATATTATTGAATTTTTTGTGGCGTATATTTGGTCAGAAGAAGAAGGGCAGCCGACGAGCCACATGCGAAAAGGGGCGAATGAGACTTACACACCCTTAGAAGCAATCTAGTGCTCCTTTGATGCCCATGCAGCCCACGAGGGTCCCAAAAGTGTCGTATGTCTGTTTAAACTCGCCGCCGACGAATGTCACGTCTTCTGCTTTGGGAGCCCCGCCTGATAGTATCAATATTCCCCATCTAGTCCAAAGAGCAATTAAGATAAAGTGTAGATATGCCAGCATTGATACCGTGTTTTGTGCCATTCTTAGTCTATCAGCGAGTCTCTTGGTGGCTACTGTGCAGGGATTTTAATTTGCGACAGGCAAAAGTTGACTTTATTGTGCAACAAATTGACTATCACCGGGTAACTGGTTACTTTTTACATCATGTGATAGATAATGACAGTCATCCTTCTCCTTTGAATCGATTGGTGGGTAAGGATACGATCATCGGCTACCTGAGGAACTGTATCGGAACATCATCAAGCTCATCCGACAACCTTACCAGAAGCATATCGAACATGTACAAAGAGTCGAGCGCAAGTGGATAGTTCTGATTTACTCCTTTCCGCTGATAATGACAGCAGCTTGCTCAGCAAGCGCATAAACAGTTGCCTGGATGTGAGCCCCAGTAGAAATAGGAAAAACTGAGGCGTCGACTATGTAAAGGTCCTGTACACCTTTGACGGTCAAATCGGTGTTGACTACCTTGCCCATCGAGCAGGAATTGGAACCATTGTCACGGTAAAAATCGACGCCGATATCACCGAGGTTGGTAATACCGGTCTATATCCACCGCGACAACCATGGTATGCAGAGCTGGTATAAGTCAGCAATCCGATACTCGCATTCATGAAAAGGGGCACCAACGTCACCTTTGCCCTGATTCTTTCGTCGAGGTATTCGTCAGTCGAGTCAGGTCGGATCTGCTCCTCGAAGCCAGGGAATGGCGTTTCATCTGAAACAATCTGGCCCAGAGCTGTCTCATTACTCGACATTAGTCGGGCGATTGTCCGCAGTGACTCCCGCCACACTGTCCTGTCGACCTCGGTGGCCAAGTAGTTCGGATCAATAAGTAGAGGGTCCCTGGGGTCTTTTGATGCGATAGAGACAGTTTCTCGTGACGTAGGTTTGTACGCGATGATTGTATTACTGATATGCGTCCCGTTAATTGCTACAGGGGGGACTGCGAGGTAAAGAACGAAGGTTTCCATTAAGGCCTAATCTCTTTTAAGGAGATTATGGTTGGGAATAGTATCTTTCCTTTCGTCTTGTGCGATAGCCGCTTCTAGGACATCTTGGGGTATGGTGGTTCCAACAACATAAGTTAGTGGAACACCGGTTTTAAACTGCGGCTATAAAAAAAGGGGGTTGTCAGACCCTAGAGCGTAACCTTTAGATGGATCTTTTAATCGCCAATTTAGATATAGTTTGATATAATCGTTGAAGTTTGTCCCAACGTCGCGGTTCTCGATTTTCATTTCGATGCCGTGTTTCTTAAGGGCTTCTTTAGGTCTTATACCAGATAGCATGAGCAATTGAGGGGTTCGATAACTGCCCGCAGCAAGAACGACCCTTTTCGAGAGCATCTACGTTCCATCGTGACAAGCAACGCCAGTGGCACGCGCATGAAGTTTGTCTAGAATGATACACTGCACTAGGGTTCTGGGTTGCCAAGCCCGGGTCGGGTTGGGCGAACCCTACACTGCACGAGCGTGTCGGTCTTGACAGTTATTCCGTCAAGGGGGTACTAGAAAGTAGCATAACATTATCAATCATGCTCCCATGAGAATCGTCGTAGAGGATGGCTCTGATTTGGAGGGATATTATAGACATATTTATACCGAAAGCTCTGCTCTCTTGAGGGGAAAAATGGTAACAATAGTAAAGCTTGGCTATTCTCACCACGGAAGGCGTAATCTGACGAGCGCCCTTGAGACCATTCTCGTTAAGCTCGCCAAGTCCCAAGTTGGTGCCAGCGTTGATGTCTGCCGGTGGAGTTTCTTAACGCCAACATCTCCCTAAGACTTCTCGGTAATGTCGGCTAAGGGGTAAATGCGGTTATTGGATGTCGGCGATTCGATCTGCAGAGACCTATCTCGGCCGTGAGCGTCTTGGGGATCGTCGTCAAACCAGCGCTCGGTTATCTTGAAATAGAGGAACTGCCCTTCGTAGCTCCAGCGTTGGTCGTCGACGATATCGGCCTAACTGTCGTAATCTGCCCTAGATCCGCGGAGCCATCCGCCTGAGTGTTGTTAAAAACATAGGTAATTGCACGTCGTAGGTAAGCTCACAAGCATTGATAACGGAGCCACCCCCGACTGCGCGGCCCGAAGGGATATCAATGCTTCTCGTATTGCAGTGTTTTTGTAGTATTGACTTGTATCCCCAGTCAAACTGCCCCCCGATGAATTTCAAAGAACTGAATTGAAGAATGTCTTTATTATCGCTGACATCCGGGCCAGCTTCAATTACACATATACGAGATGAAGGTAGGTAGAGCTTCAAGCGGCTTGCGACAACACAGCCCGCTATCCCGCCTCCAACGATGATGTAGTCCCAGGGTTGAGACTCGGCCATGTTCGAGGTCAAGAGGCAAGACGCCGATGACTGAAAGTTTGTTGTGGAAGATGAAGAGCCAAGATAGGCCTAATTTATAAGCGCTGTGCTCGTAAACAGAACAGAAACGAGAAATAAGGGGTAATCGGGGGGTTCTTGGACAACAAGGTGGGACACAGGCGCTGTCTGCTCTTCTCACTCTAGGATTCCGAATTAAGGAATGGGGCGAGGGGGCCACAGACCGAGTTCCTGTGGGCAATGGAACAAGATTTTCTTGTCGCACCAATCTCTGGAGCCAGGTATGGTGTAATAGAGCTCGAGAACCACAACGCAACTACAACTAACTGCAGCGAAGCTGCAGTTCTCGAAGTCTATTGCCTACTGGATGATCACGTACAGGATCACACTCAATAGGGCTTAAATGACCCCTATGGGGTCAGAATTGAAGCAGGGAAACGCATGTCGATTTCTGACCTAACTCAATGCAAATTGAGACTATCATACATAAAACTAGTGATCACGTGACCCCCAGTTGTAAACCCCATTTCAATGGCTGCGCAATAGGTATCAATAGTACAGTTCTCTTCACCTCTTTTGGGTAAATCTCTTATCTTACTCGCATCAACTCCTCACGATCATATGCTGACCTGGTACAGACTCTTCCAGACGAACTATGAGCTGAATCAACTCAGCGACCAGAGCCCATATCGGATTGCTTGGATAGTGTCTTCACATTCCTCCTTGACTTTTTCGGCGAGTTTGGTGGCCGATCCCTTATTTCACCGCCATGGTGCTAAGGTAAAGGAGATTTGCCCACTCCAAGCTTATATGCTCCCACAGGCTCATACTCCAGCATATCTTGTTTCCTGCCGCCATCGTTTACGTGGCATCTGTAATGCTGACCAGTATCTCTTCCCAATATTGGCATTTTATTCTGGCACAAGGCGTTCTGGGAGGTTCTTCCTCAGGGATGGTTCTCAATCCTGCCTTCGCTGCGCCCCCACAATACTTTTTCAAAAAGCGTGGTGCAGCCATGGGTCTGGTCGTTGCCGGTTCGTCAATCGGGATCGGCGTTTTTCCCATCGCTTTACCGCGCTTATTCGATATCCCAACTCTGCATTTCGGATGGGGTGTTCGAATTACTGGATTCATCATTCTGGCCCTCCTTACACTATCATGTATAGTGATTAAGGAGCGGTTGCCTCCTCGGAAGAACAAGTTTTTCCTCCCTAGAGCGCTCACTGAGATCACCTATGTTCTGATTATTACCGTTGGATTCTTCAATAATTTGGGACTATACAACCCATATTTCTTCTTTCCCTAATATGCTCTCGGCTATGGCGTTAACCCTATGCTTTCAACCTATCTTGTAGCCATTTTGAATGGATCATCATTCTTCGGCCGTATTGCACTGGGTATTCTGTTGGACCGGCTGGGCCGATTCAATATGTTTGCTACGGCTTCTGTTATATCAGCTATACTTCTATTTGTCTGGACGCGTGCAACTACAACGGGCTCTATTGTTGCTTTTGCTGTGATTTTCGGGTTTTTCTCTGGTGGGATTTCGTCATGTTTTTCCACCAGCCTTGCCAGTGCTGCCAGCAATCTCTCAAATACAGGCACATATATCGGCCAAGGTTCCGCTATCGGCGCCGTAGCTATCTTGATCGGACCCCCAATTAATGGTGCATTTCTAACGACATACGGACAGTTTAATCAACTGGCCATTTTTAATGCAGTGGTTTGTCTTCTAAGAACAGGCCTCGTTCTAGCGGCTAAATGTACCACGCCGGCCGGAATTAAGGGGATTGTATAAGCTGATGGACTCGGAGAACATTGACAGATTAATGTGAATGGACATGGAAGAAATGGGAACTAACGTTTCTCTGTACGTATCACTTACCTATGGCCCAGGGAGTAATCAAGGTAGCGAGTTTGGAATGACAGTTAGGTCGGGTGCCCGGATGCCACCAAACCTTTTTCTAGAAGCGGGGAAAATTAGTTGAGCCACATGTTTTGTTTGTAGCTGGTTCTCCTGGGTCTGCTTTGAAGTCTTCCTCTACTGAAATCAGGTCCGAATTGAGGGCTCAACACAACCTACACCACTCAAGGGGGAGGTACGCAAGCCCCTGAATGGCTCTGCGAACTGGAAAATCAATGAATTCTTGTATCTTAAACACTTATGCATAGAAATTAATATGTGAGAAAGCTCAACGCGAAATTAATTTTGTAGGCTCCTTGGAGGTTGATCACTCTAGGTCTGCCACCTTGCTAAAGCGAAGCTAACCATGCTGAAAATGCAACGCGATACTGCTTACGTAATCACTACCCCTATTTCATCTCGGCACCGCCATAAAAGCGCCTTCGCTATTGTAATGAACATAGAGAGCAACGACAGAGCCGAGGTACATGATGCATCGGAAATACTTGTTGATCCCCTCTAGTGCGAAGTAAAGTCGCTGCGGGAGGTCCCGTTGTCGTCTTTGTAGAGGGTTAAAGTGTGAGCTGTTGATCCACTAGTCCTTACCTGCGGACTGCCCATGCAGCTATACCTATTGACTGTATCGATGAGAGCCAATAAACTACGTTCATGATGATTTTGTGTCTGCGTGGGAATCCAGAGCTCAAAGGACAAGGTCGACAGGTAGTGTCTGTTGCGCGTGGGCGGACGGCTGAGGTGAGAACCAAAAATCTCCAACGTTGATTAAGTCTCTTGGTAAGCACCTAGTCGCTTATTGGAGTAGCTGATGCTGGTCAGGGAACTCCTTCTCCGGGGCCGTTTTTGCCTCCTTTGTGGTTGTAACCCTTTTACAGTGCAAGCCAGGAAGCTGATTGTGCTGTCTAGAAGCTCACATGTTTAGTCCCTATGTCCTGACCATAAGTCTAACAAACGCTTTTTCTGGGTTGAGAAATTAAGCACCTAAATAATCAGTGTCCTCGTGGCCCGTGACTAATAACTAATGACAATGAGATGGCTCTACTAGACACCTATCTTAATGGGGCGAAGGACACATAAACCGCGCCAAATGAACAATGCCTGTTATCCTGCGGTTGAGGGGTCTATGTAGTTTACGGAATATAGTGTTTCTCGGGCAAGCTTGTAGGAAGATGGCAATTATATGATATAACTATCCTCATTTAAATCTCATATTCAATCTGACCTCACCGAAATTGGAAACGACAGAGACAGCTAGCTTTGTTTTACAATTCGTCCCTTGATTCATGAGCTGACTAGGGTTGATGATGAATGCCTTTTCTTCTCTCCATCTTGACCTATATAGGTCAGAGAATGTCCCTTTTAGTCGGGTTTGGTGCAATCAAACCATGCACACGGAGCAACGGTATGAAAAGGTTGTTGTGTAGCCTAATTAATCACATTATGTATTGCAAAGCTATGTTGATGGCCTTGATGTTGTAGTACATGAAAGTTGTTTGGTTTACTATCTATGAAACCCCCCTAAAGTCTAAAGCAAGCCAGCTCACCGGTCACAATTTTCAAGAGTCAAAAACTGACGGTAAAGTTCAAGGGCTGCTGACTAACTGACCTATGTACCCATATGCCTCTTCATATCGCTGTTGTTACAGTTTCTATCGGACGTTATTACCGGTCTTCCAGAGTATCATGTCACTTCATTTCATACGTTGAGTCTCAGTAAGCGAGACTTCTTCAATATCCTGCCCCTTGGGCTATTATACCAACGCTGATTCATGATAAGGGTGTAGCCAACATCAACGAACCTCGTTTTGGGACGTGACGGTGCAATGATTTCCGCAGCTCTTGAGAAACTGTGCAGAGGCATTGTCATCATTTTTGAGACATAGGCATTGCCTCAACTCGTTTTTCTCGGTGCATTCTTTGTCAAGTTATTGATCCGATTACTACGACGAAGGTTGTCCTCATTCTCTACTCGAGTGTGAGGTATTGGCTCTAATAGCCCTAACAGCATTCGAGGGGTTTTCTGAGGCTTAGCTGTCTGTTGTATGTCTACTCCGTTGGCTCGCTTCGCCCGTTTATTTTTACGCTCAGCAGGCCCGTTTTCGTCCTGATCCTTGTCTTCGAGGCTCCGTCGTCGCGGGCCTGGTATTGGTCAAAGCCAGCGCTTTCTTGGCTTGAGGCGGTTTGGTCAAAACCCACCGCACTCGCAATCTCTGATTTGACTGTCTTATAACAGCATCAGTACGTCGCTTGAGCCTTGACTTGTTACCGCTCTGTAGCTTCTTTTCGTATGCTTGTGCTACCCTGGTCAATTCATCCAGCGACCAGCACTCGAAGTCAAGATACTCGATCCACGTCGTCCGTTTACACTGTTGCATAGGATCTTCTAGGAGGTCAAAGGAATCGGAAAACCCATGCTTGGAAAGGCGCCGGCGGGTATCTTCGACGAGTCTTATCAAGCCCCCGCTCCGGACCTCCTCGAGGCGTTTCTGTAGGGAGCGACGGGAGCGTTGTTCAAGTTTCCATTCATCCTGAATAATGCTCTCGAAATCAGGGTCTGTTGCTGCCTCGGGCTCTCCTGCAAGTTCGTGATACTGCCGCGCCTCGTCCAAGAACGGGCCAAAGTTGTCTTGGCTTGCAAGGTCATGACTGCGGGTGATCCTTTGCCTCCTCCGAAACT
This sequence comes from Xylariaceae sp. FL0255, assembly GCA_022578795.1. NCBI lineage: Eukaryota > Fungi > Ascomycota > Sordariomycetes > Xylariales > Xylariaceae > Xylariaceae sp. FL0255. Next base: position 73,376 of record MU388958.1, on the reverse strand, counting down.
CCCTCCATCGGTCCCACTGTCGTGAGAACACGCCGACGCTACTTTCGCCAAAGGCGGTGTCTTGTCCCATTCACGGTCGCCATACGTCCTCATATGCTTCCGGGTTCTCAAACATTCTGTCCAAAGTCTCGGAAGAGCATGCGGGCTCTCCACCATGTGTGACAAGCTCATGGCAACAGCGGACTTGGTATTTCCTATACCAGTCAGATCGGGACTTAGGGTTGGTGACCTTGTCGGTGAAGATGTATGATGGGCGATTATATTGTATAAAAATCAAAAATAAAAGGGTAAATGCCTCAGCAGGGTTATACCCCTGTTTCTGCTGGCAGAAAATTTAAAGGCGGTGAGGCCAAAATTTTGGTAGGGAGCTCCGTAGCATAACTCCAGATAGGTCATACCACAGAGGCAGAATAAAAGGTTCGATCTAGCAATAGATTCAAGTACACATTCACATTGTCTGGCCCTAATGGAAAGTCTTTCAGAAGAGTGAGCCGCGCGCAAAACTGGCTGGATCATTACTCGGAAGATTCCCAAAACTGCAATCTATGTAATCTAGAGATTGTCTTATAATACCATGCTTATTCCGCAGAGCTTGGTCGCTTCGCTTCGCAATTCTTTACTCGTAAAAGTAGGTAGGAGTTTAAGAACGTATAAAAGCAGCATAACATATTTTTTATTCAAAGGGTTTTTTTTCTTCATTTAAAAGACACATTCTCTTAATTCAAAAGGCGTATTCTCTTAACTTAAGAGGTATATATATACAAACTTTTAATATAGCTTAGGTTTTTAAAGAATAGGCCTCTTCAATGAAGAAAATGTTGTTTGAAACTTCCGGCAGTTTCTCCCTTTCCGATAATCTCTCGGGGCCGACACGGAGGTGACACTGCAAGGCTGTGTATCATGCACCAACGCTGCCAACCTACAGCACTTTTCGTGCGGGGTGATCACATCGAGCAAAGGCGTAGTTCTCAGGGCTTGCAAGTTAACGAATGCAAGTGTGGATGAACAAAGTCTAGCAGCTGTCGAGAAGCCAAAAGCCAAACAATCGACGGTCTCATCATTGCGAGAATTAGGTGCTTATTGCGAAGCGCGATGGACACCGTCACTTTCACAGCAAATATATACCCAGTAGGTTCAGGCCGGAATTTTATCACGCAGTGTCGATCAATCAGGAAGAACAAGAAATTCTATATCGCAGGGAAGCGAGAAGAATCTCTGCAAAAATACAACGACGAAGAGGGAGCGGACTCTCCGTTACCCACAGGTAGCGACCGAGTCTTAGAGAAGACGCAGAGCCCTGAAGACGATGATGATATGGAACACCTGTCTCACTGGCAGATAGATCTTACTAAGATTCCTCAAACTTCCTATGGCCTTGTCTGCGGCACAGATCCAAAGGCTGACCTGTCCTTGCTCAGAGATGTGAAAGGGGTCAGTTTCCACCACTTCTCTTTCACATTCGATGATGAATATCGCTTCATTGTGCGAGATCTGGGCTTAAGAGTAGGTACATCTGTCATATATGGAAGTGACGATCATGGGCCAAGAACTGGCCGTGACTAGATCATCGCAGGAGACAACTTCCTGAAGGATATAAATCCCATCATAGTCAAAGCCGGCCGAGAGATTGAACTACAAGTAATCGTAGATCCTTTCGATATCACCTGCAAGAAACTTCGAGAGCATGTTGATATTTTCCGTGCTGGTACAAATAACTTAGAACGCACCTTCCGCGACCTCGACGTTCGCCTCCCAACTCGCCTACCTTCCGATCTCCAGAAACCCCTTAACGACGACGTCTCATTGACCAAAGCTCTATTCGAGGCAGAGGGGGGCTATGGACGAGTATATCGTGCGTGGAACGCAATGACAGGGAGTCTATCGGTGCTCAAAGAGCCTAAGAAAGCAAATAAACGTTATCGTGAGATAGGGAAGCACGAAGCCTCGCTCATAGAAAGGACCTCTCACGCAAGTACCAGCCAATCCTCGTATTTGGTATATGGCCTGACAAGTGGAGCAGCGTCACATTGTCGAATTCCTTGGCTACGAGGCTGGGCCACCTCCGCAGCTACAGTTCGAGTACCTGGCCGGCGGGTCGGTGCTGGATCATCTGGAGGAAGGGAACAACTTCTCAAGCTTCGAGTGTGTTCAGATAACGAGACAGACTTTATCAGCTCTGGCCTATCTGTATGGGCTTCAACCGCCAATAACGCACACAGACATCTCCTCCGGAAATGTCCCTGTGAAACATCGCCGCCCGGATAGCATCTTTGTCAAATTAGGAGACTTTGGCTTCTCGAAAGAGGGGTCGAACCTGAACACTGAGATTGGTACGCCTGCATTCATACCGCCTGAGTTTCTCGACAACAGTCTTAGAAGAGTAGAGAGGGACAAAGGGATATACACGAAGGCTTTAGACATCTGGCAGTTGGCCGTATTAATTACCCTAGTCTCGTGTAGGTTTCCGCAACACTGCAGCAACATTGTCAAAGGCACATTGGACTAGTACAAAGCCATATGCTATCACGTTAAAAATCATTTCGAGACCACTCACAATCCTCTGGCTCGCATACTCTTAGAAATAATGTTACGTAGAAAACCTAAGAAACGCAAAAGCGCCAAAGAGTGTCATAAACGCTCTTTACAGCTACCGGAGCCCTCGTCAGAATCCATAGGAAGTAATGCCTCAACAAGAACTCGAGGCAAAGATGGCAGCGAAAAGTCAGCAATACGCCCAGACGGTCCGGAAACAAAAGTCCCACGGGCCTATCTGATGGATAATGCTGGAAAAAGCGTTAGTTGTAGCCACCAACGCTCATACCCCTCGCCAAAATCACCTTCGAAGGACCATATAACTGCAAGTATGGGGGAACTTTGTGATTCCGATTAGTCCGACATACCTAAGTTATTAAAGAAATTTCAGGAACCTCAAAATTCTCTTTATTTCAGATCCGAATTCGACAGCCGTTCTCGGTTTTCTGTGGAAGGCCCCGATTTCTTAGAGTCAAACCTTGGCAGAGTTCAGAACCCTACGGCTCCTCCACCCTCTCCTCCATCTGCTAGGCAAAGTCAGGCTGACGCATTGTCACAGAAAAGGAAATCGTGAGTGTGCTTTTATATCCATCTGCTATGTTTAATTACCTATTAGACTGACTGGTAGTGAAGGAGAGCAGATGAAGACAGTGGGGAGAACTTGACTGCAGTAAAGAGATTTTTAGGACAAGCCTAAGTCAAGTAACTCAAGGCTATTCGGCTTGAACGGCACAGAATGGGTGTACGTGGATGCGGGACGAATGGTATATCGCCTGTGTCTTAGGTGGTAGGTTCGCGTACTAAGAAGCTAAGTTGGATATAGGACAGGTGAATATAAAAAAGCAGACTACTCAACTCATCTGCATCCTAGGCAGATACATGAAATGAGTTGATCATTTTGGACATTTAGTCATAAGTTGTCATGGCATTCCAAAATCCAGGATACGTACACGAGTGAGAGAGCAACCCAGCTGTTTCCGTAAAGATGATCGACCGGTTTGAAAAAGGTTTGCCGGCATCCGACTGAGAACTGAGTTACTCTATACATGCATATATTTGCATGCCGCAAGGAGCGGTCGGAGAGACACGTTGTTGCATCCCCACATAACAAAGATTCTTGATAACCCTGTCGATGCCAGGGTAGCCGGAAGTTCGGAATTACTAATATGGTTCATGCTTCTATTGGGTGCTGACCTACTGTATCAATGATCCATCTACGGAAGTATTCTGTGCGGCTGATTGGTTTTGTCGAGCTGTTTTTTTTTAGAACTCCCGTCACTTTTCTTGTTATCACATCTATTGGCTGTTCGTCCGAATCTTTCTGTTAAGTTGCTACTTATCTGAGGCATTCAATTTCGAAGCCGCTTGAAATATTCAGTGTCAATGCCTTAGAGCAATGAGGTCCATCGCAGGGAGAGTCTTTGAAATACCACTTATAAAGCAAGTGTAAATGTGATTTAATTACAAGTCTATTTCTCCAAAACTCCAGGAAAGCTATATGGCTTGCATCTAATAATCCTTCCCAAAGTTATGCCCCTGCTCATAACCTCGGAGGCTCTTCGACACACAATGCATTCCAGCCCCCCAGCATGACATCATTGCAGGGTTAAACCCTCATGTGAGACGAATGCGAAGAAGCCAAAAGACCGGGATCGCCAGTTTTTCTCGTTTTCCTACTTTAAAAATCTTCGTTTGACCGATAGTGGGACATAACGAGATATACCGGTTAAGGCACCTAATCGATCGATTCTCGGAAAGCGGGCGCAGAACAGCATTTTCTGCGCTTGATACACACCGCTTTGTCAGCACGTTTTGCTATGAATATGAATGACATAATCCTTGATGGAAGACACCGGTCACAAGCTTCATTACTTATGTGGCTTCACGCAGTATCCCGACCCTCCGATGGGAAGAGGGCGGGGGCGGACCGCTCAGCGTTCACCGAATCAACAAAGATATTATGGATCTGGACGCACTCAGATAAAGAATTAGACAGGGTCTAGTCCTGGCAGGTTGCTGCAGCGGACAAAATTGGCCGCACAAACACCAAAACTGTTTGCTTGACTCTATTAAGCGGGTAGTCGGCCAGTATAACCCTGCACGGCACTTCAGGGGCCATATTTGAACTCTATCAACTGCCGTACTATCAATTCGAGTTCCGAGAACTTGGTTCAGCCCCATTATACATCGGAATCCATTCGAGTTCCGAGACGTTGAGTTGATTCCTCACCACGTGCCTCAATCCTCAGAGTGAGTTAATTCAATATATTGCAGCACAGTTGGGCTTAGCAGGAATCAGATCGCAAAGATAGAAATAAATATGATATCCTCTCAATCCCGCCAGAATCAAATATAACGTTGACACAAGCAAAAAAGGAAGAGAAAAATACAATAGTAAAAATGCTTTCCAAGGCTCATTTCCCAGCGTACACCAGCTTAGGGCTGATGGGTATGACATGGCGCGCCGATCAGATTTCCAACGAACAGGCCTTCGCCGTCATGAGGGCCGCCTCCGCCAGCGGTGCGACCCTGTGGTCTACAGCCGACTTCTACGGGACGACTGACCCTTTGGCGGGCATCAGACTCGTCGGACGTTACTTCAAGAAGTATCCGCATGACGCATTCAACATATCGGTGTATGTCAAGGGCTGTATAGATCCGACAACGATGCAACCCGACAACAGCCCCGAAGCTACACGGAAAAGCGTGGAGAGCGTGAGAGATGCCCTCGGTGGCGCGAAGAACGTCGACATCATCTTCGGCCCCGCCCGGGTTGACCCGAACGTCCCGATCGAGGACACAATGGAGGAGCTCGAGGAGCTTGTTGATGAGTGCAAGATCAGTGGTGTTGGTCTATCTGAGGTGGGCCCTGAGACCATTCGGAGGGCTCATGCTTGTATGCCGCTCGCTCTGGTCGAGGTCGAGTTCTCACTTTGGAGCACTGAATTCTTGACCAATGGTGTTGCCGCCACGACCAAAGAACTCGATATTCCTGTCCTTGCCTACTCCCCTCTCGGTCGCGGATTCTTCACCGGCCAGCTCAAGAGCATCCAGGACATCCCGGCCGGCGACATGCGACTGTCCTTCGACCGCTTCCAACCTGAGGTGAGCCAACTACCCCTGTTCCCTGCTTTGGCCCGCGACGGGGTATCTTTCGCTTATGAACCAGAACTAACGTGACCACTGCGTAGAATTTCGAGAAGAATCTCGTACTCGTCAATAAGCTGCAAGCTTTCGTCGACAAGAAAGGCGTCACGCTACCACAGCTGTCCCTGGCCTGGATCCTGTCTTATTCAAAGAAGGGCAACGTTGGAAAAATCGTGCCGATCCCCGGCGCCACAACGGTCGAGCGGGTCCAGGAGAACACCACGAAGGTGGAACTCACGGCGGAAGAGAAGGCCGAGATCGACGCCATCCTCGACTCGGTGAAGATCGCTGGTGGGCGTTACAACCAGCAGTTGGAGAGCACCCTGTGGGGTTGAGGACTTGGTCGGCATCCTTACCTAAAAGACTCCTTTATTGAAATTTTGTTCATCGGACTGGTGCATCTTGTTAGTTAAATGTAGATTCCTACTTGGTAGCTATCGCTCAATTGAATGATCTCGGTGTATGTCAGGGTGATAGCTCAGTGATTAATACTATCGTGGCATGAGGGATTTCCTCTCTCGCTCTAGCCGCAGCGCCTACCCGGGAGCAGTGTTCATGATCAAGATAGGTACCCTGAAATTAGGTACTTCATACCTCAAGGTATGGGAGGTCAAGATGTCCCTACTATGCTCACGCACAATCATATCTACGACAAAGGACCAAAGAACCATAGAGCCATGTGCTCTCGTCGACTAGTTCGGAATCGGCGGTGTTGGAACTTAAATGTTAGCTTTGAATCAGGTGTTGAGCATCTTTTTACTAGCAATCTAACCATATCCGGTAACCGAGAGGGTCTGGAAAAGAAGTCATTACCAAAGTGACCCTACCCAACAGCCCCCTTTAGGCCTCATCTCATTGCACCACGACCGCCTTGTTGGGAACCAAACTGGTCACAACGGTCAAGGCGTTTGACTTATGTGACTTTAAGACTTTTCAATATTATTCAGTCAATATCGTTTTGGCTCAAATATGCTTTGCTGGGTAGGACTTGCTCGCGTGGAGCGAGAGATATGCAACAAAGCTCCAGGGCGAGCGTGAGGATCTTGATTTATCTCAAATAGAGGAATAATTAGAGGGGAACAATCAATCAACGCACTCCCTATTGAGCTGAATCGGACGGAATACTTCGGCCCAATGCGAGCGCGGATGTCTTGGAGACGTTAGTCAACTCACCAGTCGCCAACACGGAAGTATTCTGACGAGCTGACGAATTTCTGGAAGTACGGGCCATCTCGGCATGGCCTGTGATCTGCGCGCCCGGGTCTCCACAGGACGGCATCTACACTGATAACGATACTCGGATTTCTGAAGAAGACTTGACCGAATTTTGGAGGCCGGATTGCATTAACAGGACTAATCTCGATAGCGGAGGTAGATGTAGCCGCAAGCCGGGCTATCAGTTCCCTAACACCCCTTAATTCCCATCATGACCATGTTGCTACATATCTAGACACAGGATCAGGAAGCCAGAATCTATGATACGAACTTTGAAACCCCCTGAAATCTCCCTTGTAAAGTAATATCAATGGTTACCTCCTGGCGTGTGGCCTTACTCAAGAACTGCCCATGGGCAGTACCTGTTCTTGGTCCTACGAGATGACACGGTTTGCGCATGCCTGCTGTGCATCTGTCCTCAGTCCGAGGTGTTGTACCTCGTTCTAAGTTAAGTAGGTTACCTAAAGATCTGAGTATCCTATTTACTTTGCGTACTACCCTTGTACTCACTTTCTACAGGCCATGACTCAGCAGCGCGTACTTGCATACTCTATTGCTTGCTTACCCGTTGTTTGTTTGCCCCAACTTCCTATCTCTTGGTTCAGGCGCCGAGATTCTGGGCCTTCCCACCTGCCTCATTGGGGTTGTGCTCCTCGAAGTATGTCGTACAAGAGATTTGAGATTTTTCCAAATTGACTAAAGCTACCATGTTTGCTTAAACTCTCTTTGAGCACGTGGGTTGAGTGTAGGTAACCTTCAAACATGGCTCATACATAGTGTAGTGTGTGACACAAGTCGGGGACCCGAGGATAGCAAAAGGGAGGTAGGAATCTAGAAACGAGCTCGAATAGTCTAAGAAGATATTGACGTGACAAAAGAAAAAAAAAAAACAAAGAAACAAAGCCAAATAAAGATAGAAGCTTCAAATGTAAGGGGAAAACATAGCAGACAAGAGTAAGACTTAAAAAGCATTCTCAAAATCTGGACGACCGAAAGCGGTCTTTACATTAGGTAGCTTAGAAAACCTTGAACCCCAGAAGTCTTCTGTAAAGCTTAACAATTTTGAAGTCTTGTCTCTCAAGATGGCCTCAAGACGACCTCAAGACTTACACAACTGCCACCTGCACTCCGTTTTCACCCTTTGGCTTCTAAAATCCCAGCCTAACCGTTCGAATACTCAATCAAGTCCTTTTCCGTCCTCAATAGGCCCCAGTAGCTCAGCGCACCTTTCCAGGTCGTGGAGAGAACCTCAAAGCGAAAAGAAGGCTGACAAGGAAGCCAACAGCACCAAGTCCAATGCCCAAATACCATGCCCCTCTGTACCCTCTTAAAATATCATCCGGTGTGCCGCCTCCATTGTTGACACTGATCTCAACGGTACCAGCAATGCCCAGAGCCAGTGCACCGCTATAGTTCACGACAGTCGTGACCAAACTCGCGGCGATACCCTGGTGTTCCGGCGCGACGAGATCTGAGAGCATCAGCGTTGCGGCGGGGAAACTCAGATCCATCCCCCACGTGATAATGACGTTACAGAAGAACGTCTGCAGCCAGTACGACTGATGAATGGGCGCCGTGGCGATCAGCGTCGTGCCGACGGTAAACGCAAGTAATGCGATGGCCATCACGACGGCAGCACCGACTCGGTGAATAATGAACCCCATGGTCAGCGCCGCTGCTATCCCGGAGACGAATATAGGACTATGCCAGGCTGTTGCGAGGAGCGGTGAGGCGCCGCGTAAGACTTCGTAGAAACTCCAGATGTAGTAGATGTAGATTGCAAAACAGCCCCAACCACAGAAGACGGCGGTGAGGACAAGGCCCACGCTTGTGTTGAGGGCTTCACTGGGGATGAGCGGCTTGCTAGCGTGCTTCTCGACGGACAGAAACGTGATGCAGAGTGCAATGCCCATTATGAGGAGCACCGAGACGTAGGGATTGCGCCAGCCGGCTAGCGATCCTTGATTCCAGGCGACGCTGATGAGTACCAAGCCCGAAACACCAGTCACGGCACCCAAGGCGTCTAGCTGCTCGCACAGAGCCTTGAACGCTTTTCTTCTGCCTCCCCTTACTCGAGAGCCTGCCAGTTCGAGATCTTCATCCTTATTGGTCTCAGTAGCAGACTGGCCCTCAGGTATGACGTACATGCCAGCAAAAGTGATACCCACAAGCACGACGGCGAAAGCCCAAAACGCGTAGGGCCACCATATCATAGCGAGAAGACTTGTCACGGTGGGACTGATAATGGCTGAGGCTGGGGCCATGGCGCCAAAGATGGCGAAGACCATAGCCTTTCTTGGACCAGGGGCATATGTAATACCTAGAAGGGCGACACCATTGGGGATCATAATTGCAGGTCCGATTCCTTGCAAGATGCGCGCGAGCAGGAAGACCATGTACCGAGCTTGGGAATGAGGTTGGGCTGGGATCAACATGGCGAAGCCGGCTAGTAAAGAGAAAAGGGCGAACCAAAGGTTGCCGATGAGGAAGAGCCGTTTGTATCCGTATATGTCTCCCAGTCTACCAGCCAGAAGGATGAATGTACCAGAGGTAAGGCCATAACCAGCCATGAGCCAGACCGGCTTTCCAGGCTGTGTGGCATTGAGGTCGGTAGATATGAGTCGCAAAATGCATAATGTTTGATGAAATCCCGAGTCTAGGGGTGATGTTAATTTCTGACGCCTGATTGAGAATAGGAAAAATGAAGCGAGGAGAGTGAGAGGAGGACTTACGGGGAGTGAAATTGACTGTTGAGACGATCGCGAAGAAAGTCAGCTCATGAATGAAGCTCATGGGCTTTCCGAGAAAGAAATTCGCTCGCGGATCTTCTCTGTGTGCTTCTTGCACGACATGGCTGCTGCTTGATTTATCATCGACGACTTCGCGAATGCTCTTCTCGATATCCACATCTGAGATGTCAACTTGGCTTGTGTGAGCGTCGATGATATCTCCAGTGTCCATTTTGATCATATTTACTGTGCTGTCGAATGAAGATTTATGAGGAGTAGAGCATGGGGGACAAAATGTGTCGATTTTATCATCTTGCCACATGGTATTCAGAGATGGAGTGTATCTAGAGGAAGGTGCGTCCATCGTCTTAACTCTGAATCAATAACAAATTTTGCGGGTAAAACTCTGACCTCCTGCATGTTCTGTTTGTGAGTCTAAAGGCGTATGAAAGCAGCGAGTGCCTCTTTTGAATTTGGTTATACTATATGTCCTACTCTTATCGAGAAAATCCCAAAACATTTCATGCTCGTTGTTCTACAACTGTAGGCAAGGGTCGAACTTGGAATGTGTTCGCGAGCAAGGGGCTTGTCCAGTTGAACCAAGAGTACTCTGGAGAGACAAAAGGCTGTGTAACTTTCCTCACATATCGAGTCTTGTGCTACGATTGAATGCCCTTCCACGCGCCCTAGAAGGCTCTCGGTGGGAGTCCGCATTTAGAGTTAAACATGACTGAACCCTTACTTACTTGTCCCTCCAATGGACTTAGTTACCGAGATTCATGAGGCGGATGGCCCGAAATATTCAGCAGTAGAGAAGGTGGACAAGGTGTCGGCTGCTCGTGGTTTCGGGAAATAGCTGAGCTATCGTTTCTGTTCGACAACACGGGGCCATGATGTCGCGCATGTCGGCATGATGTTTGAAACCGATCTACCTGACTCAGCGTAACATTCCATGAACCGATTAGTGGCAAAGAAATGCCTCGAAACGATATCTCATGGCGACTCTAGCACAAGGCAATTGTCGAAGTCGAGATGCTGACATTTGGGATATTCGCGGACATCCTGACAGTGCCAATTGAGATTACACGTTAGAAGACTCCGCTCCAAAAGTATCCAAAGGGCACCCTCGATGCGGACGACGCACATGCACAGCTGAGCATTTTGACAGCTGCTGTTACTCCTGAAGGTTATTGATGACAGTCCGGGGTATTTGTGGCCCCCGGGATTTGAGCGACACAGAGCACATGTGCGGGGTGGTACAAAGGCAAATTAGAAGTTGTTTACGCAATGTGTCTCGTCCCCTGATCAGAGTTGTGATACAAGAGCGGAGAGGTATTCGGCTATGATGACCGTTCCGTTGGTATTTTCATGATAATGGAGGTGTGCATGTACTACCCAGATCTCAGACATGATACCTGCCGGAGAGACTTACCTATTCTTCACGAGATGAGCCTCACTACAAGCCTGTAATCGCACGATAAATTTGTGAGAGATTAATACTAGGTGTTGGGTTCCAAGTCGCTGTATGTTTCGTGAAGCGACGGCTTAGGTCTTGCCTGTGCTCTGTGCCTCGGGTACCCATGTGGGAGGGATACTGTTTACTCAAACAATTAATCAGACCGTAGAGCTATGGGGGAAATGTGCTTATACACAGAGAAATATGAGAAATATCCTATAGTTCAGTTCAATAAGTTATAACATTGCACAAAAGCAATCATTTTGTTTAGATAACTAGGTATAGTGTCTATATAGTAGTACATTGGAGCAACGCTCTCAGTGTAGAGTCGAGACCCCCTCTAGTTGGGCTCTCAGACTCTCTTGGCAGCAGCTGGCGATAATAGCGGTGGGCTGGGACAAGCTTATGTAAGTTATTCAGGGACGAAACTGGTTGACTGGATCCTCAGCACAGACATTAGCAGATAGGAAAAGCCCCACCTGTCAATCAATTTGCCAGCAAAATTCGCCGCCGTCATGCATCAAGATTTATTAGGGGAGGACCCTTTTTCCTTATCATTATCACCACTCCTTTGTCGCATCTCTCCCCATTGCCTGACTCGACAACCTCGCAACCATCCCGAAATGCTCCTGAGATCGCGGTAGCAATTGCAATGCTACGTCATGCTCACAGCCACATAGGAAGCGCATCGGCCGCCAACTTTGTGCGCCTTGCGAGACCCAGCGCAAGATGTCATCGACAGAATCTCCCGTCGCATTCGCGATGGCAGTCCACTGCCGACGCGACTGTCGCACACGCTTCGACAACCGAACATCCAGCTCATGCACGTTCGAATAGCCTCGCTAGTAAGTCTTAGACTTCGTTCAGCCATTATATCTCGGCTCCTAACACAGTGATTCAGTTCCCTCCGAAGCTCGTTTCAATGAAATCGGCGTCCAACACCTCAGCTCTCATGTATACAACCAGATATTCCCCCAGGGTTACACCCCGCCGCCCAAAGAGCTTGTCAATCTATCAATAGATCATTTAAAACGTCACAATCTATACGGCAAAAATACCGACAACACTCCCCCTGTGGCCTTCGACATTCCCCCCATCCACGGCCAAAGCCTCGATGAACACTTTTTCAAGCTCGGCACTGAATCTGCAGAGCCTTATTTATCTCATGCCAAGAAATTCGCCATAGAAAATGCACCACCTAGGCCTAGAAGATGGGTGCGCCAAAGTGGTTGGACCAAATACTACGCCGACGGCACTCCGCCCGAAGCTGTCGAATACCCTGACGAGACCATGCTGTGTTTCGATGTTGAAGTCATGTGGAAGGAAAGTTCTTTTGCGGTCATGGCCTGCGCAATGAGTTCAACAGCGTGGTATGCCTGGCTCTCCCCTTGGCTGTTGGGAGAATCCAATTCGGATAAGCACCTCATCCCTCTCGGTGACCCGACTCGCGATAGAGTCATTGTTGGACACAACATCGGATACGACCGTGCTCGGATACTCGAGGAGTATGATTTGAAGCAAACAAGGAATTCCTTCCTGGATACCATGTCGTTACATGTTGCTGTCAATGGAATGTGTTCTCAACAACGACCCAAGTGGATGAAGCACAAGAAGAGCAGAGAATTACGCGACAAGATCGCCAAAGAGACTAACGACGCCGATCTTGCGAATTTGTTGGCGAATAACAGCTTGCGCGATGAAGAAGAGGAACTATGGGTTGAGCGCAGTTCCATCAACTCTCTCCGCGACGTGGCGAAGTTTCATCTCAACGTCACTATTGACAAGGAGGTGCGCAACGACTTCGGTGAACTTGACCGCGCCGGCATTCTCCTCAAATTGGATGAGCTGCTCGACTACTGCGCTGCAGATGTGGCTGTCACACATCGTGTGTACAAGATTGTCTTCCCTCATTTCCTCGAGGTTTGCCCTCATCCCGTTAGCTTTGCCGCTTTGCGACATCTCTCTTCCGTAATCCTCCCCGTTGATAAATCCTGGGATGCATATCTAGCCAACGCGGAAGCGACATATCATAAACTCTCCGATGCTGTTCAAGAGCGATTGATCGGTCTCACGGATAAAGCTTTGGAGATCAAAGATGATGAAGAGAAGTGGAGTACAGATCTCTGGTTGAATCAGCTCGACTGGTCTGGTCAAGAGATCAAGATGGTCAAGGGCAAGAAGAAAGATGACCCGCCAAGGCCTGCCGCTAGACAAAAGAAGCCAGGGATGCCGAAGTGGTACAAAGACTTGTTTCAGAAGAATGATTCACCGATAAATCTGACAGTCCGGACGCGAATTGCGCCCCTCCTACTTCGACTTGCATGGGATGGTTATCCTCTTCAGTGGTCAGACAAATATGGTTGGACATTCAGAGTACCTTTGAAGGATGCGTCAAAATACAGCTCAACACAGCTAGTTGTGTGTGATTTATCCGACGAACCAATCGAGGCGTTGAAGAATGATGCCGGTGCAATTTACATCAAATTACCCCACAAGGATGGGCCTACAGCACGGTGCGCGAATCCTCTCGCCAAGAGCTACTTGCCATATTTTGAAAAGGGTACTCTGTCATCCGAATATACCTACGCGAAAGAAGCATTGGACATGAATGCGTCCTGCTCTTATTGGATCAGTGCGCGAGATCGCATCATGTCACAGATTGTTGTCTACGAGTCTGACAGAACCCCAGGGGCATCCAAACGCGGAAAGAAATCCTCTCATGAGCATGGCTATATCCTACCTCAGATTATCCCTATGGGCACCATCACCCGGAGAGCTGTCGAAAATACTTGGCTTACGGCGAGCAATGCGAAGAAGAACAGGGTTGGCTCTGAGTTGAAGGCCATGGTCAAGGCACCACCTGGATACTCTTTTGTCGGCGCTGATGTTGATTCCGAAGAGCTTTGGATTGCTAGTGTAATTGGCGATGCCACCTTCAAGCTTCATGGCGGCAATGCCATTGGTTTCATGACACTCGAAGGGACTAAAGCAGCTGGGACCGATCTGCATTCTCGCACAGCATCTATTCTTGGTATAACTCGAAACGATGCTAAAGTCTTCAATTATGGTCGCATCTACGGTGCTGGATTGAAGTTTGCCGCCACTCTTCTTCGGCAATTCAATCCCAATCTTTCTGAGGCCCAAACTCTCGAGATCGCCGGCAAGCTCTATGCTGCCACCAAGGGCTCAAAGACAAGCCGGAAAGCTCTGCATAAGCGGTCTTTCTGGAGAGGTGGCACTGAGTCCTTCGTTTTTAACAAGTTGGAAGAATTTGCAGAGCAAGAACGCCCGCGTACTCCCGTCCTTGGTGCTGGTATCACCGAGGCACTACTAGGGAAGTATATCAGTAAAGGCGCGTATCTCACGTCCAGGATCAACTGGGCAATTCAATCATCTGGTGTAGACTACCTTCATCTCTTGATCATATCGATGGACTATCTTATAAGGCGGTTCAACATTGATGCTCGGCTGGCAATCACCGTGCATGATGAGATCCGATATCTGGTTAAGAATGAAGACAAGTACAGAGCTGCAATGGCCCTGCAAGTATCCAATCTGTGGACTCGAGCTATGTTCGCTCAACAAGTGGGCATCAACGATCTTCCGCAAGCTTGCGCGTATTTCTCTGCCATCGATATCGACCACGTTCTCCGGAAAGAAGTTGACATGGACTGTATAACACCCAGCCACTCAACGGCCATCCCAGCTGGCGAAAGTCTAGATATTGCGCAGCTTCTTGAAAAAGGCCAAGAGGCATTCCTCAACCCCAATATAATCCCGGCAAAGAACCCTCCCAAGCTTGATGGCATCAAATATGTTCCCAGGGTCCCTGTCATGGAGAGTTTGGCGATGACTCAAAATGCGACAGACCTCAGCTTTTTGAAAGCGCAGATCACCAACGACGACAAAGAGCTTCGTGATATTCTCAAGGATCAGAAGAAGGCCTCTTCTACTAGCGGCAAGTCTTCGGGCGGTGGATCTTCGGCCAGCGGTTCACCGAGAAAACCGAGGCAGAGGAAGGTTCTGCCTTATAGCTCACAAGCTCAACTCATTCCACACATGTACGAGCCGTTCGAGGCAAAATTCACATCGCCTTCCAGACACACAAGCATCCAAGAGGGGCAATGGACATTTGAGAGGATGCCGCCGCGGACATGGCGAGGGCCTGGGCCAAGGCTGTAAAGGTAACAAAGTAGTGTTGCTCCTGTGTTGTGCATTCATATCTAATCCTTCACCCAACCCCCTGTGGACGCACATGGCCTTTTCTTTTTGTTGTATATTATCGTCATTCCAATCATCACTTGTACAAAAAGGGCGGTCGAGGAACTTGGGCTAGCAGGAAGGCAGATGATGCAGGAGACATGTGTTTCAAACATGTACGGATGGCGTTTGTAGCGATATTGTCACGGATGGGCTGGTACTATGAACCTTTCGGTGCTGCTTGTATGATGCATGGTTTGGCTGTGTAACTGCGAAATGTCGTATCTACCTAGGTATTTACCTAACTTACGTGTCTATATAAAGTAATATGTATCATCTTGATCACCTGTAGGTCTTTGCTTATTTGCCATTGTTAGTGAAGAGATTTAGCTGGATGGTGTCTCTACGCGGTCTTCTGTGCCTTGCAGGAAACACGTGAGATACTACACGGTTGTTCTAGCTTGACTATGGAGGTATCTCATGCACCATAAAATAGGTAAGATGAAGATGTAAAAGCAACTGAGTAGGCATGCGGGATGTGCATGGTGCAATGTAGAGTAGCAAATGCCATTGTCAGTGCTGAAATTACCAAGGCAGGTTGAGAGTGCTTTATATGCCATGATAAGAGCTCATCCCTCAATCATGACCAGGCCAGCAAGTCAGGGTGTGACGTTTGGGACCCGTTCTACATGCTGACGGAGTTGATTGAGGTGGAGTTGTTCAACTATGCCTCTGTCTTCTCGGTTTTTCTTCCTCAATAAAAATTCCTTGCTGTCCTGAGCTATTTGAATTGTTTTCGACGTGTTCGTTCATCTTCTCAGCTCTTGAATTGCCGAGTTTCCGGAGCGGGTAACTACATAAGTGGAAAGTTCGCTTGGGACACATGCATCATGAACACGATATGGGATCAGATCACCTTATTATTATTATTATCACCAAGACAGCCCTACAACTACAAGTATCACATACAAGAATTTTGACTTTCGAGATGAGGTCGCGGTCGTCATATGAGCACTACACCTCATGCTACATCCCAGGAGCGGATTCCAGGAAGCAAGACAGATCACGGCTCGCAGTCCCTTAGGCAAGGCAGAGCTTGAGCTGAGCCGAGCTGAGTGATATGCCCGTTGCGTCGGCAGCTACCTAACAACAGCGCTGCTGATTTCATACTCAGCACGGCCCGAGGGATAAGTATTTTTTTCTTTAGCCTCGAGAAAGTCCGCAATGGCCCGGACGCCGGCTTGGTCGGTGTCTTTCGGGATCTGCCGATGCTAGCGAAGTGGCAGGCCGCATAAATGTAGGTAAATTTTTTTAACGCAGGGCTCTCGCCGTGGGGGTCTCGGTGCTGTTGCTTTTTGTGATGGCGTGGAACCTTCCGCATGCACGTTACGTAGACAGCGGCCGGCGCATCATGTTCTAGAATATCTGCAGTAGTTAATGCACTTGAGGGCTGCCGGATTCCTTAATGGTGACGACACTGGCTCGTGTAGACATGAACCCAGCAAGCGATGGTTTCTTTCTGCATGCTGGTTGAGGACACCTTATACGGTCAGTACTTCTGCCGACATGACTTCAGCTGCATTGAGTCGTGAACAGTGTGAGGAACTCAGTTATCAAGAGGGCGGATCGATGATAATTGAGCGTCTATTAGTGATGTTCTACGATTATGGCGCTCGCCTTGTTTCCGCCGACTTGTCTATTGGGTTTGGGATTTGGGGTGAAGATAATTCCATGGAAGCGGGAACAACCAACTTCAACAAGAAGAAAAATCAATGGTCCCCCAAAGACCAAGCGAAACCCGTCGGACGTTACATTTATCCCAAGTTCCCGGTCAATGGATCTGCTGTTTACCCTCGTGATGAAGGAGAAGAAACCAAGATACCACCTTCGAAAGAAGCAATCGATTTGCGTGTCCCGTGTTCAGGGCTTGGGTATCATACTGCTGGAAAGGGAAAGAAATCCCTGGCCTCCAACGTAGCTTGGGTGAAACTCGGCTAGCCACGCCCAACACATTGACAGGTAACGGCGGCATGCACGCTCTCGACAGCCGCGGAATACCACCCGGACGCCTATGCCTTGTCGACCTCCATGTTCGTCAAGTCGAATTAGGAAATTGCACAACCCTGCCCTAGTCGCACCAGGAAGTGCCATGCAGTATGGGCCCATCCATTCGTCCTGTTTCTATTACTTTTTATTTCTTGGCAAAAGGGAAAATATACCCCCGGGAAACGCGACGCTCGGGGTAATTGATGATTACAGTAGCTTCCGTACGAGTAAAATGATCCTCTCGTTTTCAAGTCCTCGATAATTAATACCCACCATCAAGATTTTCTACAAACCGACTGCTATATCTAATAAAACCCGTCCCGCTTGGCCCC
The DNA here is from genome assembly GCA_022578795.1 of Xylariaceae sp. FL0255. Taxonomy (NCBI): domain Eukaryota; kingdom Fungi; phylum Ascomycota; class Sordariomycetes; order Xylariales; family Xylariaceae; species Xylariaceae sp. FL0255. The sequence goes on along the minus strand of MU388958.1, from coordinate 55,719 downwards.
ATCTTGATTCAGAGACAGTGGGTCGAGATTCGGAGAAAACGGAAGTAAATTGTTTGAACAGTATCCATATCTCATGCTCTAGGTATAGGCGATCATCTCCAAATTCAATGAAGACGTAGTAGATACTGCGGAGGTTGGGGTGTTGGAGTCTCACAGGAATCGGGTGTAATATGTATCATTCCCTGTAATGTTAGATATACCGGCAGGGATTGGTTTGGATATTGAGTTGACGTCGTCTATTCTCCATCAGGTGTATGAAAATAACAGTCAAAGTAAACACTCCTGGACCCTGCAGTAGATATTCTTCGGCTGCTAAGAACAACGGGGATATCATGACAACCTCCTACCCAGCTGTCAGGTCAAATCACGCCACAATGCCCTACGTATCAAAAAGCTTGGCTAAAGATAATCTTTTTCCATGGTCAGACTTTCGTCCAAACTACAGCTGTCGAGGAAAATGATTTGTCGAGGACTGGCACATTTAAAGTGTGGTGTTGATTCAAACATTCAACGAGCCAGGGTGTTCTCGGCGAATGGGGCTCCCAAAAAAGAAAAGTGGACGTTCTATTTGACATCTGACAAGTGCAGGGGTAGCAAGTCTTCGATGTTACCTAACTTGACATACATCTCATGCATGGTCTACCTATTCAGGTAATCACCCAGGAAGTTGGCCAAATGGATATCAATCTCAGGATATTGAGTGTTTAGGGCTGGGAATCTTCTTAAGTGTTATGACTTTACACACATGGCCTAGCACATGACTTCATCGGGGTGCATGGCTACAGACTGAGCTGCATTGTGGCTGCCCTCTTTCCAAGAGAGTTGACTGCTTCTCTAACAGTGAATAAAAGTGGAGGAACCAGAACGCCCGGACCCCCAACCTCAGACCTATAGGTCGTCGTCTAGACTTGCCCTGTGGGGTGTTGTGCCAAGCAATGATCTCCAAACAGAGAGTATGTGTATTGCTGTTTACTTGCCACCCAGGTAATCCCTTGTAATTCAAAGCGAGCCATTCAATAGCAGTCACGAGGTACTAGGTTTTGCCCTAAGCCCACAGGCACAAAGACGGAAAGACGTGACAGAGTATCATCAAGGAGACGAGCGAGCGACAACGACTATCATCACGAACGATTCACTTAGTTGAGCGAATCATTTCTTTGGAGACGGGCTATGCGTCTTGGGGTATAGCTGCAGCACGATCCATTCGGCGGAGTGATGTCGCTATTGAATGGTTGATAGCTGTTCCTTCCATGCAAGAATGTTGTGGCAAGGTACCCTTGCATGGCGCATAGTAAAGGAGGGTCTCTGGACTGACCGCCGTAGCATGATCCACGGTAGTCGTCTATCTCGGCTCTGCTGTTATGTCGCCGTTCCAGGTTCCCGGTTCACAACGAAAGTTAGGCAACTTTTCGTACAGCAGATCATTAAGGCATCCAGGGGTGCGTAAGGCGGTAGGCATACATCATAGTACTATAATATCTCTGTAGATCATATTAACTATATTACCCACAAATATTCACCGCGTGGTATCACAAGACTGGATGTCGTCTCGGTGGGTTCCGAAAACTTGATGTGCAACACTAGAGCTTATTAAATGAAGGGCCCGAGTTAAGCGTTTGTAAATTCTCAAAGTGGCAGCGACGATGCAACACTCATCCTCCATGCTCACTACCAAGTCATTTATAGTCGAACGTATATTGCCTATCTATCAGAATCAACTTCACCCACACACCCTCTCCTATTACACCTCCCCACAACTACAAGTATAATGCAGAGCGTTCCTGGAAAACATTCCGAACTTTGCATACCGGGGATGTGAGCCGGTCTTCTACCAACTGTAGTGCACATATATATCCCTGCCAAAGGACTGTCATGAAGGGCATTGGATAAAGATGCATAAGCAAAAGAAGTCGTACGAGTTCATTCGTAACCAATCTACTTATGAGAGTTCTACAGGATATTCTACTGTAGCCAATGAACGAGAGATAGAGGATGCATTGCTGTGTTGCTTACAACCAGATACCTATGTTTGAGGCAAATGACTGGGCGATGGCATCAAAGCTTTAGAGAATGAGAGGCGGGAAGAAGAAATAGCCCGCCAAATTACTTAGTTGACCTACCGTGTACATTTCTTCTGAGGAACACGGCCACGCTTAGTTGTACCACCTCTACGGCAAGGGTTATGGTTGTAGTATCAATGTATGGCGACCGGAGTCATCTTGCTTTGGACCCATGTATAGGACAAGAAGCGATGATGCAGCATTATCTCGATGATGCGACCGCGGGTATCTTATATCGATCGGTGGTTGATATAGATCGATTAGCAGGGGGTCCTAGAAACCAAGATCGGTTTGGAGTCTAGCTCAATTGGATACTATAGGAGAGTGAAATAAAAACCTGTGGTTGAGATTATGCAAAGTGCCGAGCAGGGCTAAAACAGCACCCAGTCTTTTGATATCAGGCATGAAAATTGACATTCAATTCGGGCAGTCTGGGAATTTGAGAACCAAATGGGGACATCTAGGTAGCAGTGTCGTCACAGTTCTTTGCTTGAGGCATGAAGCCCGGCGCATGCCAGTGAACCTGAACCACATGTACCAGGCCGCTGCGTTCGTTTTGATTTGCGCTATAGACTTGCAGGTCTCCACGCTCCGGATCTGACAGGCTATACAATTCACCAATGAAGAGAGAGTATACTCCACAGACAGAGAGAGAATGTCTTTTGGCCCTGCAGGGTGATACCTTCAATGCTGAAGAATGGTCGTTGATGGCATAGACAAATTTCGCGGTGTGGCAATGATAGCAAGCTCAGTGCTGGGTGTACCCCAGACCATGTTGCAAATCATCCACAGTGCCAGTTGAGCATACAATAGAATGAGAGAGGCTCAAGTACCAAAAGGAGACATGTGCATTTCTGTCAACCCTCAGTTGCCTTCCTTTTGAGACGATTTGCTTCCCGTCCCGTCGTCACTTACTATCATTTTCTCCACCTCATTTCTTCCGGGCCGCCGAGATGGCCCAAATTCGAGGTCGAGGAGAGTCCAAGAGGTGATATAGGGAGTAGATAGATACCCTTTCCGAGGGCCATCAGGAGGTAGCTCCTTCCCTCGAGAGCTCGCCCTGGTCTGTTCACCATCTTTGTCCGTGTCTGTAATCAAATCGGGGGACCAGCAATCTCTTTCCAAGCTTTGCCGCCCCCGTTCATTCCCCTTAACACTTAGATGATAGATAGCTCTTTAGCACCCCTCTACGACTCACTGTTGCCAGCCCCGCGAGTGCCTTCCCCATGTGAAGGTTAGTGCATCCCCAAGCGGCAACTTTTTGAGTTTCGCGGAACCCTCTTCTCTCTCAGCACCCTCTCATCACCCACACACTGTAGAGACTCTACATATAGGCGGCAAACACCATTTTGCATTTCTTCCTCTCTTTCTGTTTTCCCTCTCGACCAACCACTTTTGATCATCCACTTTTGACGATCCAAGTACCTGCATTTTTCTGAGTCATCATCGGGAACCTGCACAAGTTTCATACCAGTAAGAAGAACTTGAGTTCCTGACCGCCAACCAGTTCCTGCAAGCCTACCCAACCCGCCCTTCGTTGTCAGGCGGGATCTTCGACGGCCTCTATAGCCTCCTACGCGTGCAACGCGCCCACGGAAGCGGCGGTGAAGATCAGGCGCTCAGGCAGCTTCGGTGCTGAGCAAGAGGAGACATCGTGCGGGGGAAGAGACAGCACCATGATGTTTGAAAACTTCGGCGCAGAGTCCCAGGGTCCCTTCTTTGATTCTGGCCTAAACCAGCTCCATGGTCAGTTTCATGAGTTTATACCATACTCAGAGGACCCCGACAACATCATCGGATTTCCTCCAAACGTCGCCCCGGGCACATCATTTGTGATGAACAACCGAGTATTCGTGAAACAGGAATCGATGGGGGGTGATGAGTACTTTCAGGTAAGGAATCCAAGCATCTTCCAACACAGCCTTATCTGTCTGACTTTAGAGATAAAAACAGGACAACATTTATACTAGTCCGTTCCTCCAAGGTGCAATGCACATGCCAAGCGTAGGAGGTCAAACAGGCGCCCAGGGTGTCTTACCTGCAAATAGCGGGAGTGTGATTGATCCGAGTCAGACCCAGTATGGAAACAAAGGCTTGCCGGGAAACGAAATGATGCTCCAGGCAAACGCCTTCAATCAAGCACACTATGGTGGTCTCAGCAACCAGCAAATGCAGTCCAACGTCTCATACAGCACCCGTCTTCCTGAGAGTCCCGGCTTCTTCTCTAACTCTCTTGGGATCTTCCCTAGCTTCTCTGATGCGAACCCCATGGTGAACAGTATGCCACTCGGATCATTCACAGCATCTCAGGGCTATAACCAGAGCGGGACAATGTCGATGAACTCTAGTTTTTCGTCCTCGAATAGCTCCTTTGCCTCTCCTGTTGGACTTGCCTCGACGGCCTTCTTGCCTAGTCAAGTACAATGCACTACTCCTTATGCAGGGACCTCGAGGATTGAAGCACCTAGTTCAGACCTATCCCCCTATCCTGAGACCATCTCTCCAAGTGCCTTGCAGATCAATCCGTCGCCGACACCGGCATCGCCTTCATCTGAGTCGGAGCAAACAGATGATTCGTCGGACTACGACGACAGTGACGATGATTCAGAGGTGGCGGCCCCAACACCTCCTCCTCCTGCGCAGCTCAAGCAGTCGATTAGCAAACCTCGCAAAGAGCTGCCAAGCAAGCCAACTCAGCCTCGATTCCTGCCTTCGTCGTCATATGAGCACGCGCCGTCCAAGAGTAGATCCTCAGGCCACAGTCGTCGCTCAGCTAAGATCGAGCCTGAAGAGAATGATTTCAGACTCCCGTCTCTGAAGCCAGTACCCGAAGGAAGAATCGGCGCAAGGGCCACTCAACACAGGAACAGACCACTCGCTCTGGCAGACGACGGCGCCGATCGTGAGGCCAAAGACCGGTTCTTGCAAGATGCGAGAGAGAACAAAAAGATGACATATAAGGAGATCAAGGTCGTGGGCGGTTTTACTGAAGCGGAGTCGACCCTGCGTGGCCGCTACCGAGCCCTAACCAAGAGGAAGGAGGACCGGGTTCGAAAACCTGAGTGGCAAGACAAAGACGTAAGTTCCAGTGCTCCCAAGTCAACAAAGTGCCAATCCTTGTCTCTTCATTGACTCTTTGCTCTGCCGAGATCTTGGAAGCTAACCCCTACCTCCCTGACCGATAGCTCCGCCTTCTTCGAACCGCTGTCCAGAAACTTTCCAAAGGCAACAAAGTGCCGTGGAAACAAGTCGCCCTTTATATAGTTCAGCACAATGGCTCGTACCACTTTGGCAATGCGACTTGCCGCAAGAAGTGGGATGAATTGGTCAAGCAAGGCCGCGTCTGAGGTCTGTTGTGGTTTTCGGTCTCATCTTGACTCTTTTCTTCTTTTTCTGTTCTCATATTGGCTAAAACAAAGGTGCTTGGTGGCACACCCCATGGCAATTCCATCTGGAAATGAGTTGTAAGATATTGATGCCAGGAAGAGGCAATAGCGCGGTTGATGGATGAAAAGGAAAGCTTAGGAAGGAAAGTGATCATATGTACTCACTGGAAGCGAATATCTGCTTGGTTCTTTGCGGTACCGTGGACTACTTTAGTTCTGGCTATCGGTAGACTCTGACCTCACGGTCTAACAACATGGATTTCCTTATCAATCATAGCGACGATTCCAGTATGTCTCTTCATTTTTGGTCATGATTGTGACCATCTTTAACAATCTCACGTATCGCTCCCGGCTAGAGTGTTGGAAGGCGGTACCCCGATTTCACTCATATGGTCAGATAGCAGCATCGAGTTTGACCGCAGTGCATCCCATTCAGCCTCGTTCTTGACCAGAGCCGTACCAGCAAGTACAGTGCCGTTGAGTGCCACGCCTCCGAGATCGTCGCCTGCCCTATTTCGTATTCTGAATCCCTCGGCCATGCGTGGGCACAATGCCATTGACGTGCTCGTCAGGGCGAGATTGTAACTAATCTTCGCCTCGCCTGTGTCGGGGATCTCTTCGTCATTTATCTCGGCTTGTCTCCGCACAATTTGCACTGCACGCCTGTAAAGATCCAGATATGTTACATGGCGCTCCATGGGGCTCATATCAGTCGTCAATGATGCAGTTAACACAGTAAAAGGGAGAAGGGATGATGATGACGATGATGAGAGAACACGGTCGGCAAGAACACTCCATTCATGACCGCCTTCGACGTCTTCCAAACCTCTCCTCATACATCCTACTGGTAGCAGCTGCAGGTGCCGATGGGGTTGACTCGCGCCTGAGTGCAGGCCAGAGTTGAAGAATACGAATAGGTCTCTGGATATGGGCTGCTCCTCTCCCTTCTCTTCTACGTTCTTACCTTGGCTTATGTTAGCTCCAGTAATCCCATCATTGCTTTTGCCATCTTCAAAGTCCCGATAGGCGCTGACGCACGCCCAAGCAGCATCAAGATCTTCAGCTTCAAGAACATGTGTCTGCTGCTTGAAATCCCGCGTGATTAGAAGGAAGTGCTCGGGCACGACGGCGAATTTGTTCAGCACGAGTCTATGGGATGGCGGGAGGTCTGCTACATGGAGCGCAGGCGGCGGGTTCTCGAATGGGTTGAATGGCTTGTCTGTCGATCCGGCTGGTTTGGGAGGCGCCTTAGGCTTCTGAGCCAAGGACGGCGAGAAGCGTAGTTGAAACTATATGTCGTTAGAATCTTGACTGAGGAATCTTCATGGATTCTTTGAAACTTACCACGTATGATCCTACGTTCAAGATGGCGGCCTGTGTGGGAAAGTAGGTCAAATCACCGGACTGGCGCGCGTTGTTAAATGCCTCCTTGACTAATGCGGGCAAATTTGCCGGAGCAATTGGACGTGTCATATTGCCGTTCGCGATATCAAGAAAAAGGCAGACTGTCGCATTTATTTAAGAAATGGAACTGACGTATTTCAATCGGGCATGCATCACTCGATCACGATTTTGTTTTGCTGGTAATCCAATTTGGTCTCCTTCCGAGAAAGGCGGGTTACGTCAAAAGTTAGGCCGTAACAGGGCGCGGTTGCGCATCTGTGACGAGCTACATCATTCCTCTACTATCACTGTAACCCGCTAATCTACCTCCCGTTACATACTTTCTTAATTATATCTATTGAGATTTTCGACTATTCACCCAATGATACGACTAGTTTAAGTAATTGTTCTGCTGACTATCTCCTCGAATTCATTTTCCTGTCCCTGTGAGTGGTAGCGTTGACGTCGCTTATCCTGCTATGCTCCGTAATGTCTAATGTGTACTTGGAATCTACCCGACACCCCCAGGTTTTGGATCGGTTAGCATTCCTAAGGTTACACGCATATGCACCAGCCGGCAAATCCCATGTGTTCTCACCACAATGTCGGAATGCAAGGGAAACAGAGCGGATGAGGGGTTACACATTCCTGACTGATGCGCTGGCCGGGTATTGGCATGCCCTGGATCAGGGGTTTAGCCTATATGCTCTACGGCCTCAAAACGACGGACTTGTACCTGGCATTGTATTGACTAGACAATCTCTGAAGATATGTGCACCATGTAACACAGATCAGGTCCAAGTTGAGTCACCTTCAATCATACCCAATCGCCTGATTCACGGGCTTGCGACACAGCCGGCGCATACACGAACGTGTTTCGGCCGGCCCAATCGTGGTGGACGGAGTAGTACATGACAATTGTGTGCAGTTTGTGCGCCATGTGAAGGAAGGAGGAAATCTGGCCATGGTGATACCATTCACCACTCTCCATAATTTGACTGAGTGCTTTTGAAATTCCGACACAATGCTTGCGCATGATTAACTGTATTTCGGGTTTCACTGCACAACTTTACTGGGACCGCCCAACAATTAGGATGACAGCCACCCCTCTTGTCAAGAAATCTGGAACAGGAGGGAAACCGGAGGGGTAAGTGTCCTCACGACACGAGGGGAAGTTTTCATGTTCTGCTTACTTAGGTAGCCAGTGACAGCAGTGCGCCCACGTAAGATTCTGTTGTTATGTCGTATATGAAGCAATTCCCTAGTTTCAAGTACGACCGGCAAAGGGAATGCGGCACAGACCAACACGTCGATCAATCACTATTCAGGTTCCTCAGTATACAAAGGTCCTTCTGGGGCCAACATCTTCACAATGCACATGCTCGAGCATAATGAAATGAGATAGGACCAAACCACAAATTAGAAAAAAAAAAAAAAAAAAAAAAAAAAGAAGTTTACGTACAACACCAAGGATTCGCTGGTCGTCACCGGCCCAACTACTAGTTTGGCGCTCTCGGGTTTATCTTTGGGAGAGCGAACGGGATCCCGAGTTTTCCAGAGGCTATGGTCGTACGTGGGATAATCGCCAATTATGGGTAGTTATATACACAAAATGGTATGCGACTGCTTCGGGCCCATGGGCTGTCCAACGCCACAAGCCATTTGGAAGATCTGTTCGAGATCAATGGTAAATTGAACCCCTCTTTGATAGAAATACAATTTTAGGAAGTTGATTTCTGAAAGGAGCTATTGTGTAAAGGTACAAGTCCTAGATGTTGAAGGATGGAGATTTTATTTGCCTGATCTCTTCAAATGACAGGGTTGGAAATGTGGCAACCATAAATGAAGAGGCCGGCCAACCTAACCTAGTGGTTTCAAGCCGGCCCCAAATTTATCTGGGTCTCAGCCCTATGCCAACCCCCATCAAGACTCCTCAAGAACATAGAAGTTTTTGAAACTTATTAGAATTCCTTCTCCAAACAAATTGTCCAGTGCCTGGCTGGTTTTGAAGTTTATGGGAGATCATCTCAGATTATCACTATGACTCAAGAGGCAAAAAGGCTTATCGCCCACCCCTGACAGTGAAGTAAGCTGCCCAGGGCGCACAGTCCCCTTGGAGCCAATTGACGTAGCATCATCATTTTCATCCCTCCCCTTTTCGACTGGACACCGTCCAAGCATCGAGAAGGTATGCAGACTTTCTGACGCATTAAATAGTAAGGTGTCGAGAGTTACAGAGCATGTTTTATGAGGGAAATACAATGTCGGTAGTGTGACCCAAAAATGCCTGTTTCGGCGCTACCTTTGCTATGTGCATCCATGATGCCGCTGCAGCTCATACGTGTAGACAGGCTCGAGCAGATGCAAGCGTCTAGCGTCATAACTAGAGACGCATCACTGCTTCGACTTCCGCTATTATTGGGCGACATTTCGTGCGTCACGTTGCAGATTAATCTATTGGCAGGACATTCCTCTGTCGAACATACCTGGCCTGGACTCCAACCTATCGGTTTTCGAGTGAGATAGGTAGCAGTCATGAAAGGTGGCACGGAGGCGCTTTCTCTCCTTGCAGGGTAAGGTAGTCCATACTTGTGACTTTGCATTTGCATCGCATTACCGGAGCCTCCAGGAAGGATGTAATTGGTATGGGGCTTCCTTTAAACAATCGGGCATCCTTTTCTAATAAGACGGGAGGCATCATGCTCGCCATGCTCGTACCTGCATTATTCCCCCACCTTTTCCTAGCCGCCAAGCAGCCACAGTGATTCCAGGTTGTTTTTAGTGGCTGTCCACTTAAGCTAGGGCCCCAGGATACGGGAAGGATGGGTCAACGGGTTCCGCTTTAGGAAATTTCCTCTCACGTCATACCAATATGATCTGGAAATACCCAATGTACCTACCTTAAGGCATTCGGCGTTGTGTAGCCCTACTTGATCAACTGCAAGACAGAAGGTTGGAACTCTGGATGTTTGTTAGCTGCTACTGGCCGTTGGGGACTGCTGGAATGATCATTGTCTCCATACGCCTGATTTTAAAGAGGCTGACCATCTCGTTACCACCCCGACCTCGTGCAGGCATGGAGATTAGTTTCTGTTGATCGGAGTCGATCTCCCGAAGGAGCCAGACGGATTATTCGCGCCTTCCAATCAATAATCACGAACCCCTTCGATGGCTACCCCCCCTATTGATGTGCATTCCATCTCATCGGTAAGGCGGTTGGTTCATTTGATTGATCGCGATATAAAAAGACAGGAGAAGGGAGTTAAATGAAAGCGGTGACAGAACTCATACGACAAGTGCGGTATTCTTCCGTACATATAGTCATTACTTACGAACATTTCTCCGACACTTTGTTGGTTGGTCCCAACTGCCTCATACACCTCTAAGTGATTATACGAAGGAGGTGCTCTCAATTGGCTCTCTCCAGTTGCCCGCGCGCACTTATACAACGGGCACCTGACTACAGCAGCTGCTGTTGCTGTGGTCGCTGGTCTATCAACAACCACCAAATAAAAACAACAACACTCCGCACCACCATCTCTTTCGAACACAACCTGTTCCGACACATTCGTTTACTTCCCTTTGGTCCCTTTTTGGGTGCGCCACTCTCTCAATTTCTTTACCCTACAGACCTTAGCAGTCAACCACTGCGATCTTCACCTACGTCCACACAAGACATTCTTTCGTATTGATTTCCTTATACCTCATATCCGTGGAGAAAGTCTTCACCTCGACTGCCTGTGAGAGGAGCTCGCTGTTTGTCCTTGATTGTTCTACGTACCTTGGTCCCACAAGTGCCCACCAACAGAACGAAGAGGGGAGATTCTTTCTGTGAGTGTTCAAAGAGAGCGCGCCTCTTTCATCCATCTCCTTCTGTGAATCATTCGAACATTGTGGGTGTCACAAGGACACTGTCCAATGCTGTACTTTCTCCCCAAGTCTTTGGTTTTCCGGTGCATTCTTGAATAATGCTCATTGTCCGCTGGCCTCGACCAACAATGGTTACCATGTCAAGAAGGATCACAAAGAATCGAAGGACTAAAATAGAACATCCCATAACACATAATCCCCTTTGCCTGTTGTTGGCAATTTCGTTTCTATCGTTGCTTTCCAATTTTATGCCCATTCTAATTCACAGATCACTTTTATCTTGACGTCTCAAGTCCTCTTATTCCATTTCACGGGGCAATCGACCCTTGATATCTACTTAAGTCCCTGCGAGATATCGCCAGTCCAGCCTTCCAGCATTTCATACTTTCAAGAATCCTTACACGAGCAGCTAGACTGATTTTTCTCCACAGCACAGAGTTATCTTCACTTACTCTCAGCTATTTGAGTACGCTTCAGTCAATATGGGTCTTCTCAAGACCTTCGCGGCGTCTCTGGCAGCGCTGCATTTCCTCGCGAGCCCCGTCTCTGCCGTCACCCCGAGTTACGATGTGCAACCTCGGGCTAGTACCCCTGCGTCAACTTACTGGCTCGCGAACATCAAGCACCAAGGCGTGGCCGTATTTTCCGGCAACTCCTCGTTCCAGATTTTCCGCAATGTCAAAGACTTCGGAGCTGTCGGTGACGGTACACACGATGATACAGCCGCCATCAACAGTGCTATCTACCAAGATGGTGACGGTCGATGTGCCCAAAACTGTGGCTCCAGCACAACACATCCCGCTATTGTTTATTTTCCACCTGGCACATATCTTATCAGTTCGTCTATCATTCAAACTTACTACACTCAACTCATCGGAGATGCTGTCGATGTACCGACCATCAAAGCTAGCGCCACCTTCAATGGCAGCATCATGATCGATTCAAACCCATACGGCTCTAACGGACAGAATTGGTACGTCAACCAAAACAACTTCTTTCGACAGATTCGTAATTTCAACATCGATACGACGGGTGCCACATCAACTACAAGCAACCTTTGGGGTATTCACTGGCAGGTCGCCCAAGCTACTAGCCTCCAAAACATTGTCTTCAACATGGACACGGGTGCGTCGTCCAAGACCACTCAGATCGGTGTTTACATGGAGAATGGCTCTGGGGGTTTCTTTACGGACCTCACTTTCAATGGCGGAAGTATCGGTGTCAACCTCGGCAGCCAGCAGTTCACCACCCGTAACTTGACCTTCAATAACTGCGATACTGCAGTCATGATGATATGGGATTGGGTGTGGCTGATGCAGGGCGTTACAATCAACGGTGGTCAAGTCGGAATCAACTTGACTGGTGGGTACAACATGATTGGTAACGACCCCACGGCGGTAGGATCCTTTATTCTCAAGGACAGCAAGATCTCGAATGTAGGCGTTGGTATTGTCACGCCCTATCAGATGAACCAAACGAGCATGGGCCAGACAAGCACGAATGGCACGCTCATCTTGGACAACGTGGATATGTCCGCCGGTGTTCCGATCGCCTTGAACTCTGTGAGTGGAAGGTCTTTGATCGGAGCCAACCAAGTCATCAATGGATTTGTCCAAGGCACTCAATATGTCAACAGCCCTGGTCGTGCCGTCGTCCAGGGTGCTCAGCAAGGGTTGAACTTGCCAAAGGGTCTCACAGACGGCAACGGAAATATCTTCACCCGCAACAAACCGCAATATGAGACTGTTGCCCTTAGTAACTTCAAAAGTGTCAAAGACCAGGGCGCCAAAGGTGATGGTATCACGGATGATACTGCCGCGATCCAAAAGATCCTTGACGACGCCACCGCCGATGACATTATCTACTTCGATTTCGGCGCATACATTATCACCGACACTATCAAAGTCCCGAAGAATATCAAGATCACTGGAGAAATCTGGCCTCTCTTGATGGCTTCTGGTTCGAATTTCGCGAATGAGACCAACCCCAGGCCGGTGCTCCAAATTGGTCAGCCAGGTGACGTCGGCAATGTTGAGCTGTCTGAATTGATCATCGAGACAAAGGGCGCCGTTCCTGGAGCTATTCTCATGGAGTGGAATGTGGCCGGATCGGCTCCTGGGAGTGCGGGCATGTGGGATGTCCACTTCCGGGTGGGCGGATCGCAAGGAAGTGACCTACAGTGGCCACAATGCCCGAACACGACTACCACCGTAGTTGGTCAGTGCATGGGCTCATTCATGATGCTGCACCTCACGCAATCTGCCTCAGCCTATATTGAAAATTCATGGGCCTGGGTTGCGGATCACGAGCTTGATATTGCTCCTCAAACCCAAGAGCTAAGCATCTACAACGGCCGAGGTATATTGATTGAATCACAAAAGCCTGTTTGGATGTGGGGTACAGCCTCGGAGCACAGCGTATTGTATAACTACCAAATTGCAAATGCGCAGAATCTCTTCATCGGTGTTGCCCAGACAGAAACTGCCTACATGCAAGGACAGGGCCACACAGATGCAGAGCACGAGGTGGATATTCTCGAGACGCCTTGGCTTGACCCAGATTTTAGAGAAACCTGTGCAAAGTCAAACTCGTCGTGTGCTCGAACCTGGGGTATGCGGATCGTCAACTCCTCAGACATCTATGTTTTGGGGGCAGGCATGTACAGTTTTTTCGATGGCTACGATCAAACTTGCCTCCTTACAGAGGACTGCCAAGAGAACATGATCAGCATCGAGAACTCGGCAGTTCAAATGTATGCAGTAAATACCAAGGCCTCAGCCAACATGATCTCCGTGGATGGAGAGCCTGTAGCTCTTGACAGGGATAACCGCAATACATACTGCGCCGGCGTCGCTCGCTACGAGAGTAACTCATCCGGTGTACCGAGTTCTAGCAACGGCACAAGCACCTACTCATCTGTGCCAGCTGGCTCGTCGACAGCGTCGAGCTCGGCCATGAGCTTGTCCAGTTATCCAGTACAGACTCCCACGTCTGGAACGCCATTGCCGCCTGGTGGCTACGGCGAACCTGGGAGCGACACGTCGTCTACAGCTTTGGCGGCCTCTCAGCCTTCTGTCACAACACTCCCAATCCCGTTGAGCGCAGCAAGTAGCTCTGTTGATATGACGACCTTGCCAGCTAGCACAGTCACAACACAGAGCGGTCCGGCTGGTTCGAGTGGCAGCGGGGCTACAGTCACAGTCACCGAGACAGTAACAGCCCCCGGCACTTGCCAGACGCCTTAGCAAGCGACTAGCACAAGCCACTCAGTCCACACAACAAGTTGTGAGGAAGGCTCTGCAAGCATGATCACATCGACAACAGTGCGTATTGTTCCGTGCACCGGAGAAATCCCAACCAAGACCCGTACAATTCCACCATGGCAGGCAGGCTCAGAATTCTGGACCAGAACAAAGTCGACTTTGACTATCCCGATGGCGACGATGTATCAGGCCTGATTTGGAACCTGGTAGATACTCTTCTGGCTAAAATTGTTTAAGTGGGCGAAACCATTTGGTTAACCTGCAGTACATTCTATACTTCGCTTCTCCTCGTTTGCCGTCGACTGTCGAGGCATTGGAAAAAAAGGTACTAGGATGGCCGGCGCCTTATCTTTCAATTGACCTACAGTATGACGAGTAGGATTTCAATTACAGGAGTGCGGGATAGAAGATCATTCCTATTTCACAGGTCAATTGTCGGCTTCTCTTTCGCATTCTGTTCGTCCTTGATGGATGACGCTGTATTAGGACCAGGTTGATTGATGATGGCTGGGGTCTGTTCGGTTCGGTGATGGTTGTCTCTTTTGCTCAAAGATACCTCTTCTACATAGGACATCAATAAATGAATGATTAAAGCTTCAGTGTGTATCAAAATGTCTATGTGTGTGAACTCTCTGCTGTAGGTGAGATGAGGGTGCAGTCAAAAGATAGCCCCTCTTGGCCCCTTGTTGTAGCTGGCGTGCCTATCCTTGTCGGGCCCTGAACTGCGTGGGCCTCGGATGTGGCCTTTGAGGTGGTGGCGGTTCTTTATCGATAGGAGGCAACCTAGGCAATTTTTCTGTTCGCTCAACGTCATAGTTTTGTTTTTTTGGCAGGAGCTAGAAGATACTGGAACGAGACATTTGACAGCTCAGAATGCTGCTACTGGAAGACATCGCCGCCTAGTCGTGTTTTCCAGATCTTTTGGACACGTACCTACTTATTGCACCTTGGCGCCCGCCACTGTAGCTGCTCTTTTTGCGCAAAACATCATCCCCCTTCTATACCTAAAAAAAAGAACCTTGTCGCTCTTCATACAGTAGTCCGCAAACTCATTAACCTCCGCATATCAAACAACACCACGACTCCCAACTTCTTCCCCGACGGTTCCCAGCAGCAACACCCCGCATCACCACGATCACACATAGCGGGAGTGACTAAAATGCCCTCGAGAACAAAACACACAGGGGGAGCCCCCAACACCACCCGCTTCGTCGGCTCACAACCCATGCGCCGCGTCCAACGCACATCGCCCTTCCTCCCGACCCCGCTCGAATCCCTCTGCCTAGCACTCTACCCCGTGGTCCTGATATTCGGCACCCTCTTCTCCGTCTTATCGCCCGAGACCCGCGCCGCGCCCTTCGACGCTCTACGCCATTCGCACGTCCAGGCTCTCGCGCCGAACTACTTCGCGCGGAAAGATAACCTGTTCAACGTTCTCTTTGTCAAGCGTGGCTGGGCTTGGATCACGGTTGCGTTCTTGGCGTTTGTGGGGTTACATCCGGCTTTTCGGGCATCTAGATCTACAACTAAGGAAAATGGGAATGGGAATGGAAATGGGAGCGGATCGTCATACTCGAGGGCTGTCAAGGCTATGACTCGTTGGGCCATTATCACATCTTACTGGATCGCCGTTACGCAGTGGTTCTTCGGCCCTCCGCTCATCGATCGTGGATTCAAGTTCACGGGCGGCAAGTGCGCTGTTGCGACGCGGGCGATTCACGAGGGCGATGCCGACAAAGGCGAAATCTTTACTGCCGTTGCGTGTCGCGCTGCCGGTGGGGACTGGAGCGGTGGACATGATATCTCGGGACATGTCTTCCTGCTCGTGCTGGGATCGTGTTTCCTTGCACAAGAAGTCATTTGGGTTGTGCGTCGCGCTGGCGGATTTGGCGTTGATGATCGGTCGGTGGTTATGGACGATGGCGCGGTCAAGGGGGCCGGCGTCGAGGCTGTGCGGGGAAGTCATGTGGAAGGGAATCTGGGCCATGGAGGTCGCTTTGCCGTGGGGGTCGTGGCATTGTCGGTTTGGATGTTGCTTATGACTGCGATTTACTTCCATACGTGGTTTGAGAAGGTGAGTTTCCCCTCTCTGTTATTTCTTGTCGATTCGCCCTTCCTCGAAGAATGAATATGCTAACATGCATTCAAACAGCTTACTGGGCTCCTCGTCGCGTCGGCGGGTCTCTACGCCGTCTACATTCTCCCGAGATGGATTCCGGCTCTGCGAGCGATTGTTGGAATGCCCGGCATATAGAGACATCGAGCTTGAAAAAGGATCGTCAGATCAATCATGATAAAGAGAGACGATACGACATTAGACGTAGTATAAAATTGGAAAATAATCAACTCCGTGCATATTTAATAATACTAATGAAGAAATTCTGCAATGATTGTGGCCCGATACGGAATTTGCTTCTACAGTTGGAATTCTTGCAACGAATATTGAACACTGTCATTAGAATGTCACCATGACAGCCTGGCCAGCATTGCTAGCCATCTCCTACTCCGTTGTGAACAGAGAGAGAAGCTGACAACATCTGTCAGATCATCCGTTGGCATTCTCAATATGCCGTCTTTAGAAAATAGTATCTTTTAGCTTCTTACGAGAGTTATTCAAGCACTTCTCTGTAATGGCTCCTCGAGATAGGTCTCATGTTAATCTTCCCTTATCAACTCGCCTGGGATGGACTCATTCCCCCCTTAGACTTGGCAAGTGTTATGAGAAATTCTATTGGTTTGATCCGGGCGTTCACTTGCCGGATACTAGGCACGTAGCCTGTGGTAGGCTACCGATTCTTTGTTTTCTGCTGGGCTCAGAGAACTTTCATCGGTGCTCTTGATCAACTGCGCTTACTCTCACAAATTTGTCTCGGTTCCATTCCTCCGGCTTCGCTCTCGCAGCCCTCACCATTCTGGATTGACTTCGCGTAGAGTGCCTAGGCGTATGACGGCGCTGATAAGCATTAGTTCCGAAAAATGGCACTTCAATTGGACTCAGTATTTTCATGAAGTCCGATAATAGACAGTAGGAAACACTAGAATCCCGAAGCGCTTCCATGGTCGACACATTTGAGCTCTCCATTTGCTCAGGTGTCCATGAAGTCAGCACCAGCTGGGAGACAGCTGCGTACAGATGGACCACGTATCTCTAGTACCAGTAGTAATGCTATGTACTAGGTCCTGAAATTCCTCGTTGTACAACTTCATGAGGTCGCACCATGAATGTCGAGGCTTCTCATCCACTCTCACAGAAAAGAAACTTCGATCATGGTCGGCGACCCATTTGCGGCGTTGCCCATGTACGACTGGCCTGAACGTCGGTCTGAAGTTAACCGGCAATGGGCGGACCTACGCGATCGCTTCAGAGCTAAAGGCATAGTCGCTCCGGACCAACTAGTGCGGCGGAACTCAGATATGCCGGCTGTTCCGGGAGGCATCTCGAATTCAGATGGCCAGATTGTCGCGCCGGATCCAGCTTCTCTTCCTCCGGAAGAACTTTACCTTCCCTCACTCTGGCGGCACCCGGCCTTGCTCCTCGGTCAGACTTGCTGGGGCCCGATGAGGTTCGGCTTGGATGAATTTGTCGATGTGCTAGGTCAACAAGACTATACTGGTGTTGAAGGTGGCGATAGCGACTTGTACTCTAGCGCCATTGTAGCAAGACGGACTGTCGGTGACATACCGGCACCGTCGAATGGCAAGTCGTACATCGCACTCGGGCATCTCAAGGGAAAACGCTTTATACGTAACTCTGAAGACTCAATGTCCGGATATATAGGACTGACAGAAGACCTCGAGGAGATGGGGTCGAGCATCAGTATTTTCCACCCTGAAATCCTAGAGAGCGGCGGCCACCGCCAGTCCATCATCGATGTCGCGCAAGGAAAGGCTGATGTCGCTGCTATCGACTGCCTCACCTGGGAACTTGCGAAGCGATTCGAACCCGCAGCATCCTCACTTGCTGTCATCGGTTGGACTGCGCGTCGGAAAGGCCTACCTTTCATCGCTTCGAAAGAGATGTCACCTCGAATACGCGAATCGGAAGTGCTAGCATTCGCGAAGAGATCCAAAGATGGTTATCCTTTACTATTTAAGATATGACATGAATTCTAGGTCATTTATCGCACACCGGCTCTTTACCCAATCGGCTTTCACACAGGTTAGGTACGCAACCATTCGGGATCTGGACCCTTCAGCATAAACAGTGGATCGGCAGCAATGAAGTTTGGTGCTACGTGAGATCACATGAAGTCGAATTCAACACTCCCCATTTAGATATATAGAATACTTCCGAACTCACACTTATCGACTTCATTTGGCAAGTTTGAAGGCGTTCCGGAGATGTCCCGACACCGGAGAACTAAGTGGGCCCAGGCTGCGGCGCTATGCACCTTCTACCCCTTTATTACCTAATCTCGGAGATCTATCCCGCCTTATCATCCCTTCTGACACTGATTGACTCATCATCAATCCATACCACGAGCTGATTCATACCGCGATTCGATTGGTGATCGGCACTATTGTGTGCAAGTGTTATAACTTGAAACTCAGAAAAAACTTTTGAGAGTAGATGATCTGCAAAAGCCTGATAGACCAACCGACTACTACCTAGAACAATCAGAACAAGGCAGAACAGAACTAAAATCATCTCCTCTTTAGATGCAAGCAATGAGCAATCCACCGCCAGTGATATCACGGATCGAGTATGCATCAACATTAGAGAAGCACCTGCCAGCTCTGCGAGATCTTCTCCAACGCTGCGTGAACGACGAACCGGAAGTCTCATCAATAGGGTTCCTAGCGCCCCTATCAGATGCCGATGCGGAAGCATACTGGAAATCGCTGAGCGCCTCCATCACAGGGCCCGAACCAGAGAACACACTATTGATAGCCACAGCCGCCGACCAGCTCGTCGCAACTGTAACTATAGCACGGTACCTGAAGCAGACTCACGCCTACAAGGGCGAGATCCGCAAACTCCTGGTTCATCCGGACTATCGGCGTCACGGGCTGGGGCGCGCAATGATGGATGCTGCGGAGCGGGCTGCGGTGAAAGACTTGGGGCTTGAGCTACTTGTCCTTGACACGGCGACGGCGACGCCCGCTCGTGAGTTTTATCGCCGGACAGGGTGGACAGAATGGGGCATTTGCCCTGACTATGCAATGGATGCTACGCGGCGTAAGAACGATTGTAGCTTTTTCGTCAAGAAACTTTGATTCCTTGGTGTCAGCATGCTGTGGAAGGATAATGTTGTGTTTGCAAAACATCCATGTTGTGAGTCTGGTTCACGTCAAGATTTATTCACGATTCCTCATTGCAGGTATTAGAGAAAGTGGCTCGGCGTGAGGAGAGTTTATAGTTAATTTAGGTTTCATTCAATTGATGGGACTATCCAAAAATTGACTATCCAAAATAGTGTGGAAATATCCAATTTCCAAAGAATCTCCTGTCTGGAAGACTCTCTTCTGCTGTGATACCTGGTTGAGAAAAGTATGTGTCCTCAAGGTACTCTTAACTAGATTGGTGGTGTTACTGATGTAAGAAAGCATGCGGCGTTGCATTATTGGCGCCGCGGGGAGCCCCGGGTCCTCGTCATCAGTGTAG
This sequence comes from Xylariaceae sp. FL0255, assembly GCA_022578795.1. NCBI lineage: Eukaryota > Fungi > Ascomycota > Sordariomycetes > Xylariales > Xylariaceae > Xylariaceae sp. FL0255. The sequence continues at coordinate 36,152 of MU388958.1, read as the reverse complement.
TCTGCAAGACTACTATTACTGGTGATTATGAAGCCCTTGTCATTAACTTGCAATCCGCTAGCGCGGCGGCCGGGTCACGCTCTCAGAAAGAGCTGATATCCCATAGCATTTCCACAGGCAGGTTATCGAGTGGCCTGGCGGCCTGGCGCACCGGCGCCGAGCCTCTTCAGGATTCGCTCGTATCGCTTGGCGCTGTAGACATATAAGCGGTTACTCAATGGTAGCGAATATGTTATACGTTTCAGGGGAACTTACGCGTCACCCTTGGACACTATGCCGCAGTCCTTGCGGATAGCCTCAAATTCCACCACAAAGGTGGATATGAAAGAGTCTGAGCTATGCCCCTGAAGGCTAAACTGGAGTCCTTCCACGGCTGTCGCTGACGGTCGGTCATGGTGCGCCAGATCGCTGCAGCAGAATCGACTACGGAAACAGAAGTTAGTCATGGTCAACTGTGTTTATGTTGAGAAATGGCGAATGAGACTTACGGAGGTCGTCCTGGTGCATGGACGGGTCCTGAACACGTCCCACCATGACGTGGACGTATCGGAAGAGAGCCCAATGATTAGGAGGGCGGACGTGCGAAGCGTTTGCCGGGTAGAACTTCGTGAGGAGTTGTACAAACTCCTGCTGGGTGACAGGAAGGTCGTAGTGGCCGTTGTAGATAGCAACAACGGTTGCAGCAGCCTGCATAATTCGGGGGTCTTGCACCTGAGGCATCGTCGTTGGGAGAAGCCTACGAATGAAGACGCAACAAAAGTCAGTTGGGAAATTGTTTGGTCCTCGGAATATTGCTCACATGCCTATAATAGAAGTTAGCTCGAGTAGAATAAACTGGACTCGTGTTGCACCAACTTTCTGACCAATGGTCTTTCACCAGATGCTTGAAGACCGCCAACACCCAAAGGAGTCGGATCAGTGCGGCGACGATCATTACTTCCAGCTGGATAAAGACCATGAAAGGTCATGTTCATGTTAGGTCTGGAGGGGAACATGGATCCGTGAAGATCCTATTGCGGACCGCTGGGTGTAGCTTGTCCATGTCCACATTTGTGGTTGTGAACGTGAGGGGGCCATCAGCTTTGATGGTTAGGTCATGGACACCACTTGGGCACGCGGCTTTGGGGTGCCGACCCGTGCTAAGTCAACTCGAAAACAATAGGCGAAAAATGGATGCGACTCCATAACATAGAGTGCTCATCGACAGCATGCGGGGGGAGCCGAGACGCGAGAGATGGACACCACTCGGGCCATCCTTCTCGGTAGGGAAAGTAACGAGATGATGGGCACGCGGCTTTGGGTTGCTGACCCGTGCGAAGCCAGCTCTTCTCGAAAAGGTGATAGTCGAAAAATGGATGCGACTCAAGAACCGTAGAGCGCTCTTCGACAGCATGCTATCAGATTGGTTAGCAGCAGCTTTCAAAGTGTGGCTGGATGGCTTACCTCGTAGTATCTACGAATCTTAAGTTCCATGCATCACCACCGTGTCCCCGTGCTCGACAATGATTGACACACCACAACATGGCGATGCATGGAAACAAGAATTCAAAAAGTTTGTCCCTTGGAGGTTTGGTTGAAGCCCTTCTCCGGGGAGGAACTTCAAGATTGCTGAAGTTTAACGCCATTCCGGGCGCCCGGTTGTGGCGGAGGAATGAGATTAGGCCCCGAGTATTGAAGAAGAGAAAGAGAAGAAAGTTTGTATTTGAAGTAGATGGGGTTGCCCAGTAGGGGATGATCCGTAAGATAGTGTGCAAGTTGATCTTCATCTCGCAATTATCTTTGGTAGCTGGGAAGTGGGTTCTTATCTCAGGGGGTTAGGGAATGGTCATGAAATGGGTGATGGCAGAACAAAGAGAAGAAAAGAGAATGGGCTGGTCAGGTGGCATTCCAGTCAGCCTTGTCGGAGCATCGGTTCTTCATAGTCTTCACCCTATACTCCTTACTCTCCTGACTGAGCTGCAACGTGTGTCATAGCTCATTCAACACCCCTGCCAAAGGTTAGCCTATCTTCATAGAATAGGAGAAGAGATAAGTACCATCAACCGAATGTTCGAGCCCAACGAGGTGAATACTTTTTCAAAGCAGCAGAATGGTCATCAACCTCATCGGTCAGAAGACTTTGGCCGCGGCAGTGAAGGATTTGGCCTATGTGCAGAAGAACACCCACTCCGTTACTAAAAGTCTACCAGCAACGGTGAGAGTGATAAGGGAGCAAGGCGAAGATGACAGAGAAGGAAAGATGGTGTTGAGAGACTGCAATGGGGATGGAGATGTGGGTGTGGGAGGTGAGGAAAAGCTTCTGTGGAAGGAGCGACTGGAATGAAGTTGAAGTGGTTTCTAGAGAGAGAAAGGAAGGTCCGAATGAAGCAGAGGGATGACGTCAGAGACAAAAAGAAGTTCAGGCAGTGGCGAACCAGATAGAAAGGAGATACAGGTAGGAACGAGTCAGGGTGGTGGCTCAAAGGGAGAGTGTAGCTCAAGGCAAGAATGAGGCAGAGAAAGAGATTCAGGGAGGCACGAGGCACAGAGATGAAGAATGAACTTACAGGGATGCGCAATGGTTACTCCCAGACATCTAGGGTGAAGATACAGTCCAAGATAGAGTTGTGATGTTCCCTAGTGAGTTGGAAGTGAAGGTTGAGGTGGTGGTGGGAGGTGGATGGGGAGTGACGAGGGGATCTGAAAATGAAAGGAGAGGAAGGGGGAAAATAAACAGTGGGAGACAAATCATCGCAAAAACAAGCAAGGTAATTATTAATTTTGCATTGTGTGCGCCTCTATAGCCGCAACGCCAGTTAGCTTCGTAATGTTTAGCTGCATGATATTTAACTGCGTAGTGTTTAACTGCGTGATGTCCGGGGAACCCCTGGAGTCTACCTCTTTAGGCATAGGCTGTGGACTGCACGCTGTCTTAGCGCATATGCGGCTGCCATCAAGCTAGAAAGGCAATATGTCATGTATTTTGGCGTCATATTAGCTCTAGAGCAGTTGATTTATATATGCTGAAGAGTGACTCTGAGGGGTGCCACAGATTTGAACTTGACAGGCTAAGTTGAGGACTTGATATCGCTATCTTAGCTACCTGAAGAAGGTCCGAATGATATGAGATGACGTTTTCTCTTGAATGTCCTGGCATGAATCATATGTAAGGGAAAGTACACCGGAAAGGTCGAAGCATCAGACGAAATAGGGGTGCGCTAGATACGTCGTCGCTTCCCACAAAGGGCCATGCTTCATCAGATGAACAGGGGAAGGCCCGCTTAGTGGATCGACGCTTCCAGTGAAGGACTCAGCTTCAGACAAAACATGGATCTATAGGATGCATCGTAGCTTCTCGAAGAATACTAAGAATCATCAGGTGAAATAGTATATCATGGCTTCGAATGGATAACTACGCCCGAATAAGGGTGAATAGAACACACCATGACACACAAAATATAGAGCTGCGTTCAGTCAGGGGTACAGATCATGTAGCACAAGTGATTACTTCCAATAAAGAAGTATACTACATGAGACAGAAAACAAGACACAGTAGACATTGTTCCTTCCAATGAAGTATTATAATGAAAAGACAAAATATGGGTACATGGTGCACATCATTGCATCCACCAGCATCTTACCGTTCATCAGACGAACTGGGCTGACATGAACTGGGCGAGCCGTCACCTCTGATACGGCACAATGTCTGGATAGAGGTGTATAAAGCACATGGCGACTTCCAACAGTACGTTATGCTTCATCAAATCCGAGAGACTGTGAACCTCATGAGAGACTGTAAAGTTACATCAGATTTCTTGAAGAAGTCGCGGGATCGTAGGATCTATTTCTCCTCAGGTCGATATTTCCTAATCCTGGAAGTGGTCTTGCCACATGAGCTCTTTCAATCAAAGTAGTTGTTAGTCACGCTACATGTAGTTATCTTTGATTCACGATAAGACGTCATCTTCTACTAGGGCACTTGTGATTCATGCCCAAGATTTGCGATACACTGAAAGAAGATGTTATCAATGCGCTAGTCACATCTCATCGAAAAGTAGTGATCTACTGATGAAAGTGTTTTATGGGACATCGTTGATTTAATCACGTGAGTTTATGTCGATAGTTACAGCACATGCGTGGTTTGCAGGGTTGTACGGATTATTCAAAACCTTTTATCCTTAAAGAGGCAAATTTGGCCAATGCAATTAGATTAAGGGCACTAGAACCTATTCTATATCATGCGACTGTATGGTGATGGAAAGAGCAGGAATATCTAGTGACCAGTGATGTAATAATTAAGGGGTAACTCAAGAGAATTGCACTGCTCAACCTCGATGAAAGGGGCAGTAATGGTTGGCCACTGTAGGATTCTCTTTGTAATATCACCCTTCATAGCTGCCTCCCAACTTCCGCTCCGTTCGAGCTCCTGTATTGTGTTCGTGTAGCCTCTCGCTTTGAGATAAGCCATGTCCGGGTTGGGATTGTAGGTCCTCGCGAATGAGCTGAATGCATCAACGATATACTGCTCAAATGGCAAGTCAAATTCATCTCTGAATGGAACACCCACTCGAAGGATGTTTCCAAACACGAAATAAAGTTCGCCAGAGTGGCATTTGAAGTATTCTGCGTTGGGATCTCCGTAAGGGTGCGACGGCGTGACTGGTGCTTCGCATGTGCTGTAGCCAGGCCAGCCTGTCGTCTGATAGGATCTGTTGAATTCGTAGTAGTGTACATCTTCGAATTTGTTGTTCTGAAGACCAGCATAGACTGTAGCTTGGTCTATACATCTGAACACGCCATCAGTGTACAGTCTTGACGTCGAGTTATACAGAGCGAGCGTTTTGTTCGCAATATCCGGGATTGGGAATAGGTCAGCTTGAGACAAATTGAATCCCTGAGATGTCAGGAAATCCGATTGGTTTGTAGTAGTTGGATAGCTGATGAATGCGGCGCCATCATCCCGCATGGTGCCCATTAACAGATGCACTGGAAGCTGTGGGCCATGGAGTTCTAATTCATCCGTCACCAGATATTTTCCATCCACAACCAAGTATCTGGCAGTGTAGGGGATCGAGTTGAGCGTATCACCAGGTACCGATCGCAGGCAATCGACTTGTGAAGCTGCATTTGTACAGTTTGTTGAGGCAAGGATGTCGTTGCCCACTGTTGTCATTTCCTCGTCAATAGTCAGATATTGAGAGTATGTTGTACCGTAGTTAATGCCTCCAAGATTGCTCAAAGGAACAGCACCCTTGAACTTCCCAATAGACTGCGGAGACGCCATCATGGCCCTCACGCTACCGGCGCCCGCAGACTGACCAATTATAGTAATTCTATCAGGGTCACCGCCGAAATCTTGGATATTCTTCCGTACCCAGTCCAGTGCGGTAATTTGATCTGCAAACCCGTAATTACCGTTCGTAACGCCGTCGTCGAGCGCGAGGAAACCAAACGTTCCCAGTCGATAGTTAATGGCAACGACAACCATGTCACTTCTTGATGCCACATTGCCTCCGTCGAATGTAGGGTCACTCGAATAACCACTGGTGAATGCGCCGCCGCTACGGAAAATGGAGAATCAGTATTGAGCTCTGAGGTGAAACTGAAGGTGGAGAAGATAAGTTGATCACGAGAAGACACGCTAGAGTCTGGGAGAATACGCACTGAATCCAAAACTAATCAAGAAAAGATTGTCAGCTCACTAGGTTACACGGGACTACGCGTGCGAACTTGAGGGTCGCTTACCAAAACAGGGCGCAAAGCCGCTGACGAAGATTTCGGCCCTGGAAGATATGGTGTCCAGATATTGAGGAACTGGCAATCTTCGCCGCCCTGACCGGCCTGATAACAGACACCACCGTATTCAGTTGCTGATACTACACTACCGTTGCCTGTGTAGAGCGTCGAGTATGTGAATCGTTCCGGCTGAGGGGCGTAACGGATCCCCAGAAAGCGAAAGCTCAACCGATCGCGAAAGCTGGTAGAGAGTGTGATGAGCATCTTGATCTTTGACGAGGGGTGGAAAATGGTTCATTGCACTCGGTACTTACCCAGTGAGATACTCGTTATTTGAATGAACAGTGATCTGCCATTTTGTGTCGGTGTTGTCCTGATATGTCGAGTTGGAGAAGGGAGCAGTCTGGGTACACAAGACTGGCAGGGCGAGATTGCTCCTTGTCGAGGATATTACGCCATTGCTGTTGATCTTTCGCTGCGTACCTGCGTTCGCAGATGCTATCCAGAATTCTGAGAGATCTCGGGCGTCGTTCGAGTATTTCAGATAGTCTAACTCTGATTGAATGCTTGCCGTCTTCAACTCGGGCGACCACAGCTGTTCTCCCACTGCAGTAATTATCATCAGTGACTAGGCCTTGGTCGTTCTGATACTTCTAGATTTGAGTTGTGTTGCCGAGACGTGCGTGCCGGGGGCTTCAGGAAGGTTGTAAGAGAAGAAATTGACTGCAGAAATCACTCACACGCCTTGCACGACTTAGAAGCATCTTGAAATAGTTGAGGTTCGAGAACTAATACCCCGGAGTTGGCTGTAGGGCTGCTAGGTCCTACGTCGTATGATTAGAAACGGGAAACCTTCTCTTTTCGAAGTGTATCATCCTCACCTTGTAGATCATTGTCGATTAGAATTGAAACTGAAGATCCGAGAGACTGCGGAGATAACAGCCCAATGACCCCCTTAGAGCAACACAACAGACTCCAAGAAAGCAATTTTGATGAGAACATATTTTCTGTCATACAAGACGAAGCACAAGCTGCTTGGCAGTAGTTTTGGGGAAACAGTGATACGACCGCATCGTTAAAATGTAACATGGCGAAGGGAGCTATATAGAACCAGTGGGGAGAATGCAACTGCATCTAACGACAGGGGCGGAGGCATATCCCGGCCGCCGCGTGGACGACCTGGAGTGGATTATTTCTCGAATGGTAGGATATGATAGGAGGAGTATTTTCGGTTCCAAGGGCCGAAGATGGTAGTGTGGAGAGCTCCCCCGCATGCCTCTCTGCATCCGGCCGCCCGGTTCTGGTGTTGGAGTATTGGGGATTGGGGCTGCAACTTGACATTAGGCTAATATTAGACAACAAGATGAGATCTTGGAGTTCGTTTCTGGGGTATTTGAGGGCTCAATTCGCCACACGAAAAACCAGTGTCAATGATGAAGAATAAGAGAACCATGACTGATTGTCAGGCGAGTGTAGAGCAAAGAGCACACAGCTATTCTCACTAAAATTCCAGTCACGTCACTAGTCCGTAGCTTTTGCTCCTTTGCTCCGAGTTCACTGAAAACACGGAGCAATACTGCACAACATTACGGCCAGACCTCACTCTCATCTATAGAGATGTTCTAGATGTGGCGGGCGGTGCTTAGCGAAATTGAATGTGAGGTACACACAAATGGACATAGAGTCTATATGACTTCCTGATGAAAATCCCCTACATAATAACGAAGATTCTGAAGAGGGGGAATAGGGGAAGCGGCCAAACATACTCACTGGGAGTAAACTGTCCGCCCTCACATAAGACGTTGCCCACTCCACGAGATCCGTGATTGAAAGAAACAAAATGACTAACTCAAAAGATGAAATCTCAACGTCAAAAAGCAGCTTGCTCACTGCCTCGCGACTCGATCGTTCATTACGCACACATGGCAGAGTAACGACTTCTTGCAATACTGATGTTTTAGTACGTAACCCACGTCACTAACAGGCAAGAGCAGTGCACTTCTTCGTAGGCGACAGTCCTTTATATAGTAACCAATGTCAAGAAGCTAAAGAAAATTATATGTATTTTTATGAAGATCCCCTGCCCCGTGTGTTCGGTATCAATGCGAACTAGGGGACAATGATGTGCCAGGACCGACTTACTAAAATCAAATCGAAACATACTCACACCTCAGTAGACCGGTATCTTGAATGCATTGAAGGTATACGTCCAGCTATCAATCGAAGCCTGATCGTAGACACAATCAAAAGTAGAGCTATTCCCTTGCCACAAGGGTCGATTCGGCCATTGGCAGAGCTGCTGCACGTCGCCCTTGTCCGCGCCTGCACTGATCGTACCGTTGAGGTGAGTAGGTGTGACGCCGTTCTCAACCCAATCAATCATGGTCGCCATGTTGTCCTCGGGATAAGGGCCGGGCTGAAGCGGGTTCGCGCTACAGTGTGCCGCCCCAGGAATCAAGTAGAGCTGATACCAGTCCGCGAGAGCGGACTCAGCGTCTGTGTCTGAGAGGTCGGGATACATGATGCTTCGGACGGATTGCCAGTAATGCACCGACGAGGCGGTAGGGATGGAGTTGTCGGATTCCCCATGGAAATGCAACAGTTTGCTTCCACCAGTCTGGAAGGCCGTGAGATCGGGGAGCGTGGTTTGTAAGACATCCTGATACCTGATCAATCCGATCTCCATCCATTCAGTAAGTGTGTCAGACGTGACGTTGACCAGACTCGTGATATCAGGTATGTCTATAAGTTCGATCCATTTGGCCACCCATTCGCCACCTATAGAAGTGATGCCGGCGAGTTCCCAAGAAGCGGTAGCATTATTGTAGGCCGTAGTCGCATCTGGCAAGGTGGCCGCGTATTGCCAAGATAGATACGCTCGTTGTCCCTTGGAATTGAATATGCCGTCGTAGATCGACTGAGCCACCGCGACATCCTGAGCGGTGACGGTTCCCTTTTGCGCAGGAGTTGCCCCTGCCATAAACGAGGCAGGCGCTGCAGCGCAGTAATAAGCCTCCCCAATGGTAGAGTTCAAATTGAAGTTTAGCTTGCATAAATCGGTCCGAGAAACCACGCCGTCCTTTTTGCCGTCGAGAGGATCGCAGGCCGTAATGGTGGCATTTACGATCTTAGAGAGGGCACACGGTGGGGGATAGTAGTCCTGTGTGTATTCAATGAGAGACGAGTACACATGGAGGACCTGTTGGTGCGACAATCTGAAAGCAGGGGCACCGGCAATGACGCCGTCGTAGAGTTCGGGCCATCGCTGTACTTGACTCATCGCTTCTCGGCCGCCATCCGAACATCCTTCAAAGTAGGTGTACAACTTGGCGTCATCCGCCAGGCCGTAGAAACCCCGGGCAAGAGGCTTACCAATCTCAGTCAGCTCGCCCAATGCTTGGTAACCGAACATGTGAGTAGCGTCCCAGTTGATAGTTCCATTCCCATACAGCACCACCTCGTCGTACGAAGTGGTGAAGGCATCATAACCAGCATCTGTGGCTCCCGAAGCAGCGCCGTAAGTGATACCCCCCGTGGCATCGCTGTTCAAGCTATAGCCGCCGCCACCGGCATTGTAATATCTGTTCTTGAACGCGGAAGGCTCGGGCAAGGCATAGTGGACGACAACCTTGTCACTTGTGCCGGTGTGTGAGTAGGACAGAGTCACATTGCAATAAGTGAGAGGGGTCGATGTGGTCGAGCCACCGCTAGGACCACCAGCAGCAGAAGTGACATTGTAGAGAGGCGATGCTGTGACAGATGAAGGATTGAGCTCAATTCCCAGAATAGTTCCATTAGCCGGAAGAGCGGCCTGCACATTGGCGACCGTGCATAGACTGGCGAGAGACATCTTGCATAAGTCTTAAAAACCTAGATCCTTCGAAGCAGTCGGCCTCTGGGCGGGATAAGGGAAAGCCTGCGTTCATCTCATCTCCCATGAGCGCCCTGCTGGCTGCTCCTTTTATATACTCTCCCGTTTACTGCATAGTAGAAAGTAAGGGCTGGGCCTTTGATGAAATGTCGTAATTAGCCGCGCGTCGACATGGGAGAATACCCACGTATAGTCGGGGTGTGTGGGAAAGATAGTGAGGCTGTGATATTGGGAGCATGCATTGATCGACCATCGCCATCAATATTACAATATGCTCCATTGCTATAGACACTCATCAGGAAGTTGGAGGAATCAAGACTAACGCGAGATAGGCAAAGCGCCGACACTCGAGCTACTGTCCCTGTTCACCCATTGGATTGAATGTGGACGTTTGTGGAGGAGCCGACTCCCGACAGGGATATCAAGATCGTGCGGGATTTCTTTTTACCGCCGTTGAAACTTGGGAAACACTGCGTTATAACAGATCTATTCGACACGCGTAAGTCAAGACATTCTTGAGTTAAGTCTATAGATTAAGTCTGCTGTGACAAATGTAAAGCTTCAAGACACGTCTGATGACTGTTGAAGTGCTCATCATGCCTTCGCAAATGTCTTGAGCCAAGTAATTTATGGTTGGCGGAAGGGCTATGGGAGACGGCGTAAAGGCAACGATTTTGGGCAGAGGGCTCTCAAGAATATTCTGCTTTTGGCCTGCCGCAGCTCCGAACCTACTCTATAGGGCGAATAGTCACCCGTGAAGGGACGTACATTTGTTTCGCGACGAAAATCGAAGGTGACTCTGCCTCACTCCTAGGCTGACAGACTATCACTGCATCCATGATTGCATTCAGACCTGTAATGACTATCCAATCATATTACTCAAGCAACAGGGAAGGGCGTCTTTCCTGTCACTACGGCCTTATGATAGAATACTGCGAGAAGACAATCCTCCCCATGGCAAAGAACCTTTGAGCGAAGTCGGCTAGCCATTCTATCCTGGAGGAAGAATGCGCCTTCTATTATATCTACGATATCGCGCCCCAGGGATGACCTCGTAACAAACAAGACTCAGATGTGAACGAAGTAAGCAACGTGAGCCACACAAGAATAGTCGAGAATTGTTGGCGCCGTAGACGACATACTCCTGCCTAATTGGAAGACCGGCTGAGTACGTTATGCAGATATGCGTTTGCATCACCAAGCTGCCAGCTTCCCAATTATCGAGCTGTAGGAACCATTTCGCTTGTACTGGCTCCATCACATCCCGACCGAGACAGACTTCAACTACTGTCGGCATGACCCCTTACTCGTGACACCGCAAGAATATGAAAGAGAAGATATAGAAATGTTTGTCCTCATTAGTCCCGCTGGCGCACTGATTGCTTCTACGGCAGCAGGGTGGATTGGACCGGCTGTCTAGGCCTTCGGTTTGTTCTCCCACATTCGAACGAAAAAAAAGAAGTTGACTTCCCGCGCATTGAAGAGTCGCAAAAAGTAGGCATTTCGTGGGTTTGGGCCTGGAGAGCCACGGGGTAGGAAGAAGATATGTTTTGTCTTGCTATTCTGGTTGGCGGAAACGGCAGATTGGCGATCACAGAGTTCTAACACTTAAATTCCTCACCTGAGATTCATGCGCAGCTAGGTAATTTCAAATCAGCAATGTGTCGTGAATGAGCTGAGCATGAGATGTCAAAGGGATCTCTTCTTCCCCATCTGTGACAGTGTTTGGAGGCAGTATCAGCCTGTTGTTTAGATTGAAAAGGAAGAAAAGTTAGAATTGAAAAATAGCAGCGAATTTTCTGTCTTGTACACTTGTGCCACAATGGGACGGGCTGTGTCACGTGACTTCACTTGAAGAAAGAATTTTAATACGGTGAGAGCCTGCCTCGTCTTTCGATTTTTCTTCTCTTTTTTCCTTACACTTTTTAAATATCGCACGATTAAATCAACCGATTTTCATTCGCCAACTTACTGTCGGTCATATTTGCGTGCCAGAGTGACAATCCAGTGAATTGCTACCTCTCCATATGTTGCGTTTATGCCTGTCATTTGAAATCAGGATTGCGATTGATGGTGGCACTCACACATTACGAAATCTCTGCGACTGCTTATCAACTGGAGTGATGGAAAGAATCGCGCCAACGGTGATTCCGTCTCTCATAGCTATATGCTTCTCGAAGGAGACACTTCTTCTCCATTGGATATCTGGGTCTTTTGACGGGCCTGAAGAGGAGGTACTCGCATTAGGTGTAGCACACAACTCAAAATCGTCGGTGTGGTGTAGTAAAACGAGTGGAAATATTTTTGAAAGACTTGTGATGAATGATGAATGCTAGATACTCATATTGACTTGAAGTATGGTAGGAGCGTCATCTTCATGAAGCAATACCTTGAATTCCCTCTTTGAGTTGAGGGCCCTAATGTTATTCAGTACACTCCTCTTTCGGAACGCATGATTGAGGCGGATTCACGAGTCAATTGGAAACCGCTTACAAGATTGAGTCAGAGACTAATCTTATGCCCTGTGGATAGTTGAATAATTGAGATGGTGGCTATGAGATAGACATTTGCAAGTTCTAAGACTGCTTGATTGAGATCATTAGCCTCGGTAATTTCTCCGATTCCCCGACGGCGGGTACTAGAGGGTTAAACCTGGCGGTGGTCCCTCCTTCACTCGCGGGCTCCTTTGGAGGGGACAAAAACCCTGCTCCAGATAAATACCATGCTCCAGAAATCTCCCATACAAATTGTATGGGAAGGTACTTCTGCTCGGAGACTTTTTAATTTTGCAGTTTTTGCACCTAATGGCTGTGTTTGTCACCTAATCTTTGCGAACGAGTACCTAAGCCAGAATTTATCCGCTGCGTACGAAAGAAAAAATAAAAAAAATATCGCCTCCGTCGCCTACTCGTAGCGATCATTTTCCTTTTTTTGTTTTGTCTCGAACTTGCTGTAGAGGTGAATTATTTTGTATAGAAAGAGGCACTTTTGTATGTAAATTTCTGGAGCATGGTTTTTATCTGGAGCAGGGTTTTTACCCCCTCTAAAGGAGCCCGCGAGTGAAAGAGGGTCCACCGAAGCCTGCGCAGGTTTAACCCTCTAGTATCCGTCCCGGAAAACAGTGCTATCTCCGATCTTGCAGACGCGACAGTCGAGACTCGGGAGTCACGATAGCTTCAATTCTCACTCGTTTCTAACCTTTATGTTCCGTGTTTCCGTGTAGACCGAAGTACAATTGTCTCGTTTGAAGTTGAGATTGAATATGGGCTTCATTCGTACGGTCGCCTTGACAGGGCTCTTCACCTTGACTGGAGGCGTGGCCGGCGTCGGAGCCAAAATTGCCTACGGGACGAATCTCGTGCCCCTGACGAAGGAGGATCAAGTCTTCAAGACCAAGCTGTGGAAGAAGTTCAACCCGCGGGAGAACCCGGCTCTCAAGGACGATTGTATCAAGTCCGTGGCGCTCGACAAAATTCGCCCCGAGCTGCGCAACGACGAAGCAGCGCTTACGCTCGCGTTCTGCAAGGGCGTATGGAGTCGATGGGGTATGTTTTCACGCAGACTGCGATTCCTCTCATTTTTCTTCATGAGAAATACAATTGAGATCAACTCAACTGCAGTCAACTGATAGCTTGGCAAAAGGATTTTGGCCCCAGAGCAAGCTTCAGGATCGCTACGATCATCCTGAAGGCACCGACAACAACCTCTGGTACACGTCCGAACTCGCCAAATCTGATTTCAAGGAGGGAACACGGTTCTCAAACCACTTCGAGGTCGTTCAGAACTCGGGCAACGAGGTTGTCGTCCGTTGTGGCGGATCACCACTCGAGCCCGGTCTACGGAAATCCGACGGCCTGATCTGGCTCAGCGCCAGGATAGACCCCGAATCGCAGCATGCCGTCTTTCACTTCAAATCAGCCCTCTTCAGCAGCGGGGCTCCTCAGGGCGATGGAAAAACGCCACATTCCGTTCCGCCTAAGATCACTTTCCTTCATGAGTGGTATGTCCGGATATTAACAGAGGCTGCAATGAAGGATGTGAAGGCGTGATTTGGGATGTGTAAAAGCAAATGGAGAGGACGCAAGGGGGTCGATGGCCTACGCAGAGCGTAAAGGGAGGCAGCAAGAAATGCGGTACTCCAATTCCCTCTTAGTGGACCTGTCAAAATACCAGACCTTCTAATTTTCCTGGCTTTATTATGATGGTCTTACGCGATGGCACTGATATTCTGGAATCCTTCATTGGACACCACGTCGTTAAGGCACCGAGGTTTTACCTGATCAATGGAAGCACCGTGTAACTACGTTACTTTTGAACCAATCCCGGAGTAAATCATTGTCAACTATGCAATTTTCTGAGCAAGTTAGGAGAGACCGAGCATATCTTTTTGGGCCATCGCCCGACCGATTCTTCGGAACCCCATGTCCGGGCATACGGCTAAGTGCCAAACGCAGCTCCGATGTCTATCCATACAGCTGGGAACAGCATGGACAACATCTTGTTTTATGAAAGGAGCTTCTCTTTATGCCACTTTGAAAAACTCATTGCACATTCGCTTGATATTTTCTTGCCCACACAGTATATTCGAGTGCCCAAAATTCCGTGCCAGTAGTGCGGCCAAGTCATCATTCTTTTCAGGGACCGCAGCAATTATCTGGATCATCCCCCAGTAAGTACCTGACCTAAGACTCAGCTTACAAACATACACTTCTAGTGAATGAAGACCATAGCTATCATCTCCGAAATTCTACTAATGCATCTGACAGCGGCGCTTGGCTCGTCTTCCCTCATATCACGATATTTGAGTTCAGCGGCGAGACGATCAACGGTCTCGCGGCCGGTGCTCCTCTGAAAGCGCAGTCAGGAAGCGGGCGACGAGTGAGGTCGGATCTTAAATAATACTTACATCACATCTCGTCATCATCATATACCATGAAGTTATAGATTCCGTCAAGAGGGAGAGAGGGGAGAGAAGGGGGGGGGGGGGGGGGGGGGGGGGGGGGGGGCGGGGGGGGGGGGGCGGGGGGGTTTGGTTGAAAAAAACAGGCAAAAAAAAGAATAATTAATGTAGAAGGGGGAATAAGGG
>MU388958.1:0-21470 GCA_022578795.1 Xylariaceae sp. FL0255 | reverse complement strand
CCTCCACCCCCCCCCTCCCCCCCGCCCCCCCCCCCCCCCCCCCCGCGCCCCCCCCCCCCCCCCCCCCCCCCCCCCGCCCCGCCCCCCCCCCCCCCCCCCCCCCCCCCCCCCCCCCCCCGGCTCTGTTCCTACGCTGCTTTTGTTAGGGATACCTAGAGCGAGAAAGATCCTGTCTTGAATCGTAAGATCTAGGAGAGGGGGGAAAAAAAGGCAGGAGTATGACGAGCACTGCGCGAGCGAGCCCTAGGCTAAAGCGGATAGTCGAGAAAGAACAGGTCGATGACAAAAGACTTTACATTTTACTGGCGACTGTCACCTACGGCGACGATACCGATAAACCAGAGTATGAAAAAGGCCAGCCATTGCCGCAAAGGCACCTATGTCAAAATGAGGAAAAGAGCTAGAAAAATAATTAACAATCTTAATTCTCATCGCCATTACTGGTTCGATATCAATCTACCTAATCTTACAAGATCCCAATCCCGAAAAATTACATTCTGTACGCACAACCCGGATCACTCCAACATCCCAACGACCCAGGTTCAGCAGGACCATCTCCTCCTTCCATCGCTAAAAACCGTGTGAGCCCGCTCAATTCAAACAAACTAATGAGTGCCGACGCCAATCAATGCTGAAGTGATTATCTATGCAATGCCAAGAAGAGAAACAAAAGAACGAACGAAATCCAGTGAGTGTCAGCTCAACTTTCAAGCACAGCCCAAACCGTGGGTATCATGCCATACTTTTCCCTTTCTATGCCTTCCCGAACAAAAGAAAAGAGCGCGGAAAGTCATTTCGGATAGGCGAGTAATAGGTTGGTCGTAGCAAATAAACGCGCTTTTCTGACCGAACGATATAAAACGCCTTTCACCCCCATGTCTAAAGGTATCTAGGCCGACATAGCCGGCATAGACGCCCGCCGGGCTTTCCGCAGATTCAACGCAGACCCAGCAGAGCCAAGCTCAACAAGCCCGCCCAGATCTCGGAACTGTCCCCATTCATCCTCGGCCCCATCTTCCATGAAGATGGTCTCCGCCTCCACGACGGCCTTGATATAATCCAGCGCTACGGGTGCGGCCTTCTGCGGCGACGGCATCTGTAGGCTGTTAGCTCTCGTCTTGTTGATGTTGAGCGGCGCAATCTCGAGCGCTGATTCCGGAAGACCCTGGATGCTACTTGGCCGACGTCGATGAGATGATGCCGGAGCATCTTTGTCTGATACCTTGCTTTGCTGATGCTGGGCTTCCGGAAAGCCCCATTCTTCCATCCCGTGATCCTCGATCGGGCTGTCGCCTTCAGACGTGTTTGAACTGTCCGAGCTGCCGCTGTCTGAATTGCTATAAGAGCCCGTGGAGCCCGTGGAACCTGGGGAGGACAAGATCTTGTCGCAGCTTGGCAGCACTGGCTTGGTCTGGTTTGCCGGAAGTGCGACTCTTTCAACCTTGGGCACGTTATTCATTCCATTTCCGTAGCCGTCTACAACAATCTGCTGATGAGTCGGCGTCCGAGAGGTACTGGGAGATCTCTCTGGCTCAGGTTTCGTCGCGAAGAGACTGAAGGCTCGACGGACTGGCAGGGATTTGATAGACGCAGAGGCTGTGAGACTGGCCCGAAGACTGGACGCCCTATTCGCCTTCTTTGCGTTGCGTACCTTGTTCTGTGAGGACTGATAAGTCAATGCGCGATAGTCGATATCCGGTTGGAGTTCCAAGGTTGTCGGCGAAGGAGACGAGGATCTCGAACTCCATGTCAACGATGGTGTAGACGGGGACTGAGCAAGCTGGTCGGTGAGATTGCGCACAAGCATGTGGACCGGACGTTGCTCGTTCCATGGTGGCAAATTAGCCATGGATATGCAAAGGTGGTAAGGGGCGTCGACATCCAGCACTTCCGCCGGTGCTATAGTAGCCTGTCGCAAAGTCTGATAGATGGCGTATATCAAAATCCATCGGACTTTACGGCTATCTGCGGGGCCCAGGTTCTCCAACTTGTCCGCTTTGATGGGGGAGCAGACTGAATCTTCCTCAAACTTTCGATAGGCGCGGACCAACGGGTTTTTCAAGACTCCCGGACGCCTCGAGTTGGTGGCTTGCAATAACGCTGCCAGTGTGCGGCTTACTTGAGCTTTATCCTGTTCTAATGGCTTTCTGACCCAAGAGAGTCTTCGTGGCCGTGGGGGTTCCGTTGGAATCTCTGGGAGGAGAGGAAGAGGGTGGAAAAGAGTGTCGTATTCAAATCGGCCATCAAAAGCAGCAACGTTATGCAATGTGCAGATGCCATCCTGGGTAAAGAAGGGCTTGCCCTGAGTGATATTGAAGCTTTCATCGACCAGATAGTTGTAAAGAGCCTCGAAGTCATCTCTCATGACACGTAAAACTTCCATTTCGAATGTTGCAGCAGACTCAGCATTTGTTGACCGCGGTGGGTAATAGCCAAAGCGGGCAGCATAAAGCCCATGCAAAAGAGTGCGAAACCGTTCGATATGTGCCCACGCGCCCGAAAGCAAGTTCAGGTTGACTTCTGACAGAGCATCTTGCAGAAATGTCCTGAGCATTAATCCACACTGAGCTAACTTCCCGTCCATCTCAGCCCTTGAGCGGCGGATAAGTGTGCGCGTCCTGGAAGATAGGAGCTATCCAAATTTAGTCTCATATTCCTTCTTAAGTGGAGAGCCATACTTACCTGATATTCATGATCCAGAAATAGCCTGTTGTTCATCCCACAGCAATGCGCGAATGCGTTGATATAAAGGGTTCGCAATTGAAAAGTTTCCGCGAGACGGAGCATAGCCAAAGCGTGAGCGGATTGGTCGGTCATATCTAGATATCCTTCTTCATCCATGTAGCTCATTAGATCCTCCACATTGTCCACGTCTGGAGAGCGAAACTCATGCATGCTATTCAGAAGGGTGATGAGAGAGCCACCGAGAGACTCCCCCACCATCGATCTTCCGAATATGAAGGCGAGGAAATTGCGCGTGGCCAGATGGTAATGGAATGATTGGTTTTTGTCTGAGTGGAGTGGCGCTGGTATGTAAAGTTCATAGTGCCCGGCGATCTTGCCATCGCTGTATTCATTATCTACGTCGTATTGGGCCGAGAAAGTTGGGGATATGAATCTCTCGATCAGGGGATGGCAGTTCGCTTCAAGGAGGGTAGCAAATCTAATCTTGAAAGCTGGTCCTCGACGGCTCTGTCCTTCGGCATAAAGGTGCACGTAGCAATCACCTTCTTTAAACCAGAGCTCGGGATCCTATGTTACCCAGGTTAGAGGGAGGAGTGCGCCTCATGGTAAGTTGGGGCTATTCTTTACCCTTTTCAAACAGTCCCAGGCATCGCTAGATCTCGAAGCACCGTCCCACCTCTTCGTATCTGGGTGAGCAGAAGATGAAGGACCGATGGATTTTTCGGTCTTCTTTGTTTTCCAGCCTCGTGCTCGATCCGAAATGCCATTATATACTGCTGTCCGCCGCGCCTGTGAGTTATCCATTTTGTAGACTGCTAGGTGAAATGCCCAATACAAGGAAGATTGTTAAGCAGGTCCTAATTCGCACAGGCTCGACCAGCTGTGCCTTGGGTCTCTGTTCCCAGCCCGTTTTTTTTTTTTTTTTTTTTTTTTTTTGAATCGGAGTGGCAGTACAAGAGGAGATTTGCAACTTTCGACTCTAGGAGTGGAGGGAAGTGATGCCGTCAGGGTCTACTCTGTCGATAATCGGGGGTCGGCTTATTACATGTAAATTACTCGAACAGGGCGTTGGCTGAGTGGCGTTATCGTTAGACCAAGTTGCCCCCAACATCTGATGCCTCTTTCAGAGAAAAGAAAAACTGCCCCAAGCGCCGAGAAGCGCGCGGGGGGGATCAAGTGCTATTTCGTCGGCGCACACAAAGTTCTGCACAAAGCCAGACAAATGACATGGCCTCGGTCGCCTCAGGCCAGGATCTGGACTTAAGCTAGGACCGATCTATCATACACTAGTGATGCAAGTTACAGCGAGCTGGAGAGGCAGGTCTCGATCTGGTTGGCTGGCGATCTCGCGTCGTCCGGACCTCTCGCTAGGCTTCCAGGGGTCTGGATCCCCACCACGTCGAGCTTGCTTGAGCTCTCGGGTCCCTGTGGGTATCGATGACGATGCAACTGCAGCTTTCTGGACTCTGACCTCGCGGAGAACTACAGGCCTATGCTATAAAACGATAAGGCTCGGGACCGTAAACTGTACAAGGAAAGGTTCAGTGGAAGACGTCGCATTCTGAGCATGTGTCTTTTCTAATTCCCTTCCTTTGTCTCTAATAACCATGATCGATCACGAGCCCTCTTACACGGGTATCGCGATAGACCTATTGTCATCAGTGACCGGTGATCGAAATGATCATCAACCCAGCCACCTTGAGGATCGATAGATATCACTTCAAAAGCAAATACAGTTTTTGATCAGGAGTAACGGGTAATTGGGCCGAAGGTTTCTCAAACCTCGCCGACGCCGATAAGAAGTGTCTCATGCTAGCTGAGTTGGCGTTTTTATACTTTATCACTGATGACGGGCGTCCCTTCTTTTGCTCGCTCCCCTTCCGCCCTTTTCCGTTTGAGTTGACTGTTGTGAGCGGTAAGTAGTATCACGTCGCACTTACAAGTGTCTGCGAGGTATAACCCTACCTAGGAGGCATTGCATCACGTTTCCGTCGTTCCGTGCATGCGGGATGGTGTGTAGCCGAGAAGATAGGTTTCTGAGTACTTGCTTGGCTGTGGGTGGTGGGGTGGTCCGCCGCGCTTCTAGTTAACAATGTCGATGGACTAAGAAAAAATAATGGGATTCTTTTTTCAGCACGCAAGGGTCGCATCGCATAGACTTGATGCAATGCATGCATAAGAATGTTTCCGACGGGGCTAAAGACATGCATGCAATTTATTCCTCCCAATTTGGTGATGGGCGCCATGAGGATAATCAAAGAGCCTCCTGAAAGTAGTGAGCTGAAAATGCCAGCACTTAATGCATATTCGGCTTGGGCCAGACTTTCGCCGCGTAGAAACCGTCTGCCTCAATAGATCTGGAACGAGGCGTATATCACCTATCATTAGGGGAGATATCAACCCCCGATAGCAGATAATAGGCCGGCATTGAACAACTATTACTTGGTAAATTATTTCTGAGCAAATCCGGATGAGACGAGGCTATGGATAGTGTAATCGGAAGCTAAATTCGTTTCTTCTTGAGCGGGGATAAGACACTTACAGATTAACATAGAAAGGATCTGGAACAAGAAATTAGACAATTGGCCCTAAAAAGAGATTATGTTTGATATAATCATACTTCAACTATTTGAGCAAAACCTATGAAGGTCTGGGCAGTCCGATAACCGCTCTCGCTACTGAGTACATCACAGGGAATCCTGTCAGGGAGGACCCCCAACCGGAGCCGGCCCATGTCGGTCCCGCCCGGCGCGCCCCCTCCAGCGACGCGGTAAGCTGCCTACCCGCGAGCAAACAAATTTAGGTGTGGCCCAAACTTAATGATGTTTCAATTAACGAGTCACTAGTGACATCTTCACTTCTTTCCGCGACAGCTTGGTTTAGTCAATGATATGATTGATAACCTGACGATCATGTAAGCGCTCGCTCGCGACAAGACGAACGAATATGGCATCATTCACACCCTACACGTACATCCAATGTCCCTGCCATGACTCAACCAACACCACCACCACCACGACAGCGCGCCTTTCTACCGGCGACGAAGGCGCTGCACCGCAGGACTCCGAAGATTTGGGTGAAGATGACGAACACACCTTTGATCCGCGGGCGCCGAGATCCAATTTCAGCTTATATCCTTTAGAGTATCTGCTCTACTGCGATGTCTGCCACCAGATCCGCTGTCCGCGATGTGTCTCTGAGGAGCTTGTGACAATTTACTGTCCTAGCTGTTTATTTGAGGTCGGGAGTAGTAGTCTTAAGACTGAAGGGAATAGGTACGATATATACGGTTATATACATACTGGCTTTAATACAGTCAAAAATAGTAAATAACTAACTCAAACCCCCCTCCCCAGATGTACCCGCAGCTGTTTCCAATGCCCAATATGCATCAGTCCCCTCGCCGTCCAAGCCCTCGAATCCGCCCCCGAACCATCTCTCCTCTCCGCCGACCCCGTCGCCAGTCCAGCCGTACAAGGCCCTTGGATCTTGACATGTTCCTACTGCCACTGGAACTCATCCGAGATCGGCGTCAAGTTCGACAAGCCGCAGGGCATCACCGCCCAACTACACAAGCTCCGCTACGGCGACGACCCATCCAAACACAGCAGCGCCAACACGATCAGCGAAAACCCGCCCTCTTCGCTATCATCTACCTCCCTGAGTAGCAACAACAAAAACGAGCCCCCAATACCCGAGACCGCCAAAGCTCGCTTCTCAGCCCTCAAGTCCTTCTATGCCACCCACACAGCCAACGCGAACCCGGGCGCCGGCGGACTCGCAGGTCTAGGCGACCTAGGCGTGAGCTCACCAGGAGCCCTTACGCGGATAATGAGCATCTACTCGGGCAATGCGAACTCCGCCAACCCCATGAAGCAAAAACACAAGTCAAACGTAATGCGCGAGGCTAATTCCCCACGAGAAGGTTTCAAGCTCGCAAACCTCGACGAGTCCGCAGCTATATCCCAGCTCCGCCGCGACGGCTGGGACGGCACCGTCACGGGCGAGCAGTCTCGAGCCCAAGTCGAGGAACTAGGCGAAGGAAACGGATCAGGAAGATTTGCAGACGAGCTCTGGCCAATTCCTTATCTCCTTCGCACCAAGCGCTCAAAACGATGCCCCGTCTGTCGGCACATCATCTCGAAGCCAGAGTCCAAAGTTCCCAACACGCGCTGGCGAATCCGGCTCGTAGCCAACAACTCAATCCCCTCTATCTCCATCAAGCCTTTAAGCCCAGGTCCCGGACCGAACAACACGATACCACTGCTCAAGCCACTTCAAACTGCCCAATTCCTCCTCACGTTCAAGAACCCCCTTTTCGACGACGTCAAAGTCACCCTCGCAACACCCGCCACGACGCCCGGCCGCTTCGCCTCGCGCGTCACGGTTCTGTGTCCCGAATTCAGCATCGATGCGAATACAGACACAGACATGTATCTAGACGACGTGCTCAACAAAGCCGGGCCTTCCTCATCCTCCTCATCCGCTCTTTCAGCCGATCAACAACGCCGACGCGGCCCCGAAGAAAACGGCACTCACCAAGCCGAAGCGGGCAAGATCTGGGAGCGTGGCCGAAACTGGGTCAGCATTGTAGTCGAAGTCGTGCCCGCCTCTCTACGGATCGAACCACCCCCCGCGATCCTCCGGAATGAAGGTGACCCGGAGCCGGATTTGAGTCCATTGCGGGAAGACGAGGATGTGCTAGAGATACCTATGTTCGTGCGGCTTGAGTGGGAGGGCGACGTTTCCCAGGATCAGGTCGGTGGTGGTGCGAGGGGAGGAGGTGGTGGGGGAGGGGCAGACCAAAGGGAGAAGAAGGAGCTGGCTTATTGGTGTGCTATTGGGATTGGACGGATCAGTCAGGATTAAAGACCAGTATCTGGTACCAGGAATGAGGTAAGGTTTGACGGATAGTGCGAAAATCAAGAAGAGGAGCGGAAGTAGAAAGAAAAAGAAAGAGATAAATCTACGATACCCATTAGAGAATAAAAATGATAGAGCAACATGTCGAAAGTTCAAGTCACGCCGTCAAGTATTACATGTTCTCAGTGGTGCTCGCGGTATTGCGGATTCATACATTCAGAGTAA
Organism: Xylariaceae sp. FL0255; assembly: GCA_022578795.1. Taxonomy (NCBI): domain Eukaryota; kingdom Fungi; phylum Ascomycota; class Sordariomycetes; order Xylariales; family Xylariaceae; species Xylariaceae sp. FL0255. The sequence goes on along the minus strand of MU388958.1, from coordinate 13,697 downwards.
GATCATCACACATCAATCAAATTATCAAGAGAGGGAAAAAGATGGGGCTCAGAAACGAAAGCTTGTCCGTTGAAAAACAATTCCTACAAGCTATTCACTCGGAACGCCGTTGCCATTTTGAATGAAATGGCCCATGAGAACCCGCGCAAAGGCTTATGCCACTTTTTCTCTTTCATTCATTTTCATCATACAAATCGTCGTTTACCGAATAACCTTCGCAAACCGAATGCTGATGATGACCATGATGTATTCCCTTTTTAATTCCAACTCCTTTACCTTCAACCGTTCACACTCCTCACCTCTGACTAACCTAGTATTCAGAGGTGTTAGACTGGGGGAACTCGAAGGTGACGCTACGGCCTGTGAGGCGGCGGTAGACCTCGGAGTAGGTGTCGAGGCGGTAGTCGACGCCGCCGCGCTCCTTCTCGTCGAGGATGACCTTGAGGAGCTTGGAGTTGTCCTCCTTGGTGCGGACGCGCTTGCCGACGATCTCGACGGGGTAGACGAGGTCGGCGAGGATGGCGTCGTGCACGGCGGTCAGAGTTCGCGAGCGGGGACGCTTCTGCTTGAGGGTGTTGCGCGAGCGGGCGGAACGCTTGGGGCGCGGCAGGATGCGGCGCGAGGCGAGGATGAGGACGTGACGGTCGGAGAACTTCTTCTCGAGCTCACGGGTCAGGCTGTTATTTCAGGGTCAGCAACATATTCATGAGTGTAGAGTGAAAGGAGAAAAGAGAAGGGGGGTAAAACATACCGCTGCTGGACGCGGTGGAAACCCTGGAGAGAGGGGACGGGGACAAAGATGACAATAGCCTTCTTGCCGTGGCCAACTTCAATCTAAATGCAGATGTCAAGTCAGCCGGCGAGCTCCAGGACACATTTTGGGTAGTGTGTTCCTTGGACCGCTTCCCGTCCTTATTCCTTATTTGTATATTATTGTGGTTTCCATCTCTTTCTTTCTTCCTTGATGCATCCTTCTTCTCATCTTCGAAATCAATCGGAGATAGGCCGAACAGGATGGTCGTGGAATTGGATATAAGGTTTCGAAGAAGGGTTGCGGTCCAAGGTCCCATTGGTAGGAACTGGTGTATATAGATGGTTATCATACCTCTCGGGCAGAGACGAACTGAAGAGGGCGGAGGGCAGCCTTGAGATCGGCAGTGTTGGTCTCGAGGTCGTAGAGAGCACTAGCAATGCTGCTCTCGAGCTCAGAGGGGTTGGCTCGCGAGGGACTGTTAGGGGCAATCTTGTTGGTGGCCATGATTGCGGATTGTCTCGGTATGAATGAGTGGTCGAGAGGAATGGGAGGAGGGGGAAAAAGAGAGGCTCAGAATATTTGCGTATCGAGATTGAAGATTATTATTCCACCAAGGCGCACACACAATTTTCGGAATTGTGGGTGGGAAAAAAGCACAGACCTCCACTGCACAAAGCGAAGAACCCATTTCAATTATGGGCCGGTAGAATGCCAGTAGACACACAGCTGTCAACAGCTGTGCAGACCGCCGCTCTTACCCCTGACCTTTGAAATCCTGAATATCCGTGATTCAGATGCTCTCCCATTTCATTTCTTGGGGCAACAACATTTGTCTGGCAATACTTGCGTTCCCTTGAGTTGACTATTCCTTTCATGCTCTCTAGAACTCCGATTTCAAGTCTGATTGCAGCAGCAACATCCGAAGTTTGAGGTTCTGTTCTTCCGTACCTGTGGGTGCAACTCAAGACTTACATACATCCTTGAGGGCACAGACAAATCGCACATGTACAAGTACCCCATCTCGTTTAACATATTTTATTCGTTCCTTTTTGTTCACGTCCACCTCTAATCTACGTGCTACCGCGAAACCCTGACATAGCTACCGGGCGATGCGGTTATCTCATTCAGACCCCTTGATGATGCTGGTGATATTGCCCCATGCTGCCGTCAGCAACTATTAATTATATCGAACCAATGCAGTACGCCAATGGGTTCCCCAGAGGCTACCCTACGCACCAAAAGCCTTGTCGTAATCGACCATGGCGAATCTGTACCTGACGTCGTTCTTTTGTAATCTCTGAACCGTCTTGCCCAAGTTCTCGGCGCTGATAGGCACCTCCTCAACCCAAGACTTGATCCCCTTGTCAGCAGCAAGCTGCAACATCTCGATCGTCTCTTTCCTGCTGCCGATGTGCGACGCGCCAATCAGAGCGCCGTTTGACATGAACATCTGCGGTTGGATCGTGATGTCGGCCTCCTCGGGAAGACCGACAGACACCCACTTGCCGTGGACGTCCAGGAGCGCGAGATACGCATTGATGTCGAAGCCATCGCCAAAGCTATTGGCTGTGCTGATGATGAGATCGAATGTCATCAGGTGGTCCTTGTTCCAGTCCTTGTCGGCCGTCGCGAGGAACCCATCCGTGCCCATGGCCTTGGCGTCTGCCTCCTTGCTGTGCGATCTGGAAATCGCCCAGGTCTCGGCTCCCAGCGCTTTGGCGAAGAGGACCCCGTAGTGGCCTAGACCACCTATACCGACTATGCCGACCTTCTTTCCCGGTCCGGCACCGTTCCGTACTAGGGGGCTGTAACTCGTGATGCCGGCGCAGAGCATGGGCGCGGCGAGAGCACTTGGTAGCGCATCGGGGATGGGGAATACCCTGCCATTGATATCAGCCACATAACACAATACTAGGCAGGTTGGATCATGCATGCATACCAGAACTCATGTGTCCTCACATGTGAAGAAAATCCACCCTGGGTGACAATTCCGGTATCGGGCCAAGTGGCGCCGTAGGTATCCATTTGCCTAGGGCAGTAAGATTCGTTGCCTTTCTTGCACTGGCGACACTCCAAGCAAGACCAGGACTGGGCGCCGACACCGACACGCTGGCCTTCTTTGACGAGAGTCACCTTGGGGCCGACACGGATGGCCTTGCCAACGATCTCGTGGCCGACTGCCAACGGGAGCTTTGCCTCACCCCAACCGCCCGAGATGGTATGGATGTCGCTCGAGCAGACACCACAGCACTCGATCTTGATCTCTACATCGTTGTCGCCGAAGGGCTTGGTGTCGAACTTGTTCTTGTGGAAAGTCGTCCAGGTGGCCGACGACTCGACCTGGAAGCCCTCGTACTGATCGTATTGAGGCATTGTAGCGGCTTTACGTGTAGGGACGGTCGGGAGTAGGTAGGTAACCAGGTAAGTAATGCGCGAGCAAGAATTCTATTCTGAATCTGGAATGACGATGTTTTTCTGCTTGGAGGGGCTCTCCATAATATTGGGCTTCATCGCCATTCTATCCGATACGATATCCCCCACCTTAGAAAAGGCCCATTGAGGGGCAATTACAAACAAAAATTTCCGCTAGCAGTTCCGCCATCTTTCCGTGACTTCATGATTCACGCGGTTGGAAAGACCCAGTTCTCTGAGGCGTTCTCGTGCTATTTGGAATGCGCCACTGCAATAGTTAACGATAACCATGCTTCACCCTTGACCCTACAGAGAGCTTTTCAGAGCGTTTCATAGAGCGAAGAGAGATATTCCACCAATCACATAGTTCCAAAGAGAGAACTTTCGCGCCCACTTAAGCAGTCTAGAGTCCATATTTGTACCACAATCATCAAGTTGCGGTAAGCTTGCTATGGTAATCCGTAGTCTCCTCGGCGAGCATTGCCGAAGTTAGTATAGGTAGTACTCGGCAAAACTGCCCTCTCTGATATCATTTCTCATGGTATCTTCCATACGTCATGATCATAGCACATGGAAAAGCTGTAGAAATTTCACGAATTTTTGAATGAAGTTCCATGAGAGCTAGTGTTACCCAATTGTGGAAATTGATCGCTTGGAACAACTTCAACACGACTTATAAAGTATTGATGTGCTCGTATCGGCTCGCTAACGTCGGCTCGCCAGCATCGCCAGGATTGCTATGACTGGAGGTCGGCAAAAACACCGCGGGGCAATCTCACGATGATTTTCTTATGCAGCAAAATTCCTGTCGCCACATAATAGACAGACGATTCCTTTAAACAAGTATCTAACCATCATGCCACCGAGAATCCAGAAACAACCAAGGGAGGATATTAACGAAAACACGTCACCTATCCAGATTTACTCTTCCCTTCCCCATCGCCACCCATCCCAACACCACAAAGAAAAGCAAGCCGCATCGAAGCGCCTAAATAAACAAACGGCACATTCCCCCAATCAATCGCGCTATACCGCCTCACGTCCCAGTAAACCCAGCTCCTCCCATGTCCACCGACAGAATAAAGGTGTCCCAGGTCCGCGATGAACAAAACGAAGAGCACGGTCCGCCAGACTTTGAGATCGCCTGTTGAGCGGAGCACGAGCGCTTCGTTGAGCGCGAAGAGGAGGTAGAGGTTTCCGAGTTGGGAGAGGATGATTGAGGTGCCGAGAGGAATGGGAAGATCAGAAGAAAAAGAAGAGGATAGTGACGAAGAGTCCGTCATTGCTAGGTATTCGGACTGCAGCACAAGCGCGTAGTACGCTCCTATCAGTGCTGATATGGGCTCAATTATTAGGAAGAAGACCCTGTAGGGGAGGGGGAGATTGCTTTGGCGGCGAGGCATTGTCGTCTCTTTTTCTAGATGGTTTGCTCCGTCTCGTCTCGTTTCCTTATTTCCGTTTATTTTCTCCCTCACTTCTCTCTGTCCTAGATTGATTGGATGTGTGAAACGTAATTCACCTATGATAAGTGACAGATAGGTTGCTTGCTAAGTTGTAAGTTGTGGTCCACTGGTCGGCGTCTGAAGATCTTCGTTCCGTGGAGACTCTTCGTAGATAACTCGCTGTCGGTGATGCAAAACCTCGAGGGCTAGTGAGATGCCTTTTTTCTTGACTTAAAGGAACGAAGGGAGAAAACACAATCTCTCCCTTGTGCCTGCGAGGGCCGATAGAAGGCTGAAGATACATACATGTACCTATGTACCTAGGCTTGAAGCCGGGACAAAGCTTTCCCCACTATCTTTACCCCCACCTAGGGTACCTTTCCAGATCCTTTCCATTATCCCAGCCAAAGGCTTTCTTCCTTTTACATATAGAATTTCCCCTTCAATTAAACCCTCGTCGACAATATTTTCCTCGTGGCTGATCTCGGGGACCTTAAGTCCCTAGAGGCAATCCAATGTGTCGCAAGTGATACTTTATCATTATCTGTAGTGCTCGGCAGGGTCCAAGCCCCTCAGCTCACCACCCGCGTGTAGCCACGGCGAGTCTTGATGTAGGGGAGAATGGCATCAAAAGTGCAGCAGGTGTCGCTCCCCAGCGATGTCTAGAACTTCCATTGATACCTGGCAGCAGTTATGGGTCAATCGAAGGAGACTTGTCGTCATATATTGTTGCCTCAATTAATATTGCCTACTTCAATAGAGCGAATGGAGAGCTCTGCTGAGGACTCCTATCCACCAATCTTATGATGCTGAACTTGCGTCTTCGGTTCGACTCTAGTTTCATCTGAGAATGGCTGAACTTCGACATGAAGTCGACAGATCCTGTCTTCCAGAAACCGGTCTTCGGTTATCCTCGCTCGAACTATTGCATTCTCAGTTGGGCGAAGTGAGGCTCCGGTCTCAGGATCGTATTCCCCTTTAATTGTATCAATTATATCTTCAGGGAATGGGCCAGGCCCCAATTTTTCGCAAATTGTTGGGAGCGTTCCAAGATGAGCAGCCGCCCATGCTATGTCAATGCTGTCTCTTTCTTCTTCCTTCTGTGCCCATTGTGAGATTTTGACCAGGTGGACGATGACATGCTCACAAGACCAACTGTCAGAATTGCCCCATGGTGTCTCAAGAAATACGAGAACGGCTATTTTATCAGCATGGCCCTTCGATTGTTGGAGCATAATGCAGGCTATCAGTCGATAGTGAAGACTAATTGGGCCGTTTCCAGCTATGATTGGGCTCCGCTGATTAAGACGAGATTTCTGAGAGTATTCGTATGGTTCGCTTTGTCTGATGTTGTTTATGATAGGTTGAAGGAAGATAACAGCCGGCTTCAGATCCTCGAATCGCGTTCTCAATAGATTTTCAGGTTCTGAAGCCAGCAGAATCTCGGATCGCTTTATTTTGCTGCTTTGCAATTTAAAGTCCATGCCACCATGTTCTATCAGGCTGGTTTGTCAGTTTCCTGTCCAGAGGCCCAATCCTGACCAAATAAAACATTGAACTGACCAGCCGCACTTGAGCGTTTTAGGCTGCCATCCGTCACTATGATCTGGCCGTCATCATTGTAATGGACTCTGCTAATGTTATAATTAGTTCTGACATATTCTTGTTCAGACAACCTCGCCAAATAAATTGCTGGCCGATGTAGATGTGAGGCGTCGTCGCGGAAATAGCTGTCTACAATTCCCAAGAAAAGCTCAGGCGCCACATGACCCATACGACATACCCGCAAGCTAACCGCGAGATTATTTTGCACTGTTCTCATGCCAGAGCCTCTCCAATTTTCGTTATGGTCAAATGAGAATCTCGAGGAGAAGTCATCAGGAGACTGAGCCAGTGCTTTCAAAGTGCCTTCGTTTTCATGCAGAAGAATACTTTGATCATTGGATGATTTCATAATCTCTTCTTGAAGTCGCTTGAACGCCTTTGGTCCTCCCTCGCCGTATATCAAGGGCATATTCACATTGAAAACCCCAAATAAACTGTACGCTCTATCTTCCGCACGAGTAGTTTCTCGGCCGCTGGCCCATACCATCTTGCTGTGGACAGAGGAATCTTGCAATAGTTGCCATCGTGGGAAAGATACCGACATCAGGAGTATTTCGAGGCTTACTCCGGTAATTTCGGATATTGATCGCGCAAAACTCACACGGGAACCCATAGGTTCCCATTCGGCATTGAAAAACACTATCAAGTCCGGAGCAATTAGTTCTTGGAGCTACCAGAAAGTCAGCCTTTGTACATGACCATGAGCATAAGTTGAGTGGTAGATCGGTCCGTTGCTAAGGAAGGAGTTTGTCTCATACTAGTCAAACGGTCGTCAGTGAGTATATCATACGAAGATCAAGAAAGATATCCAACCTGTCCATCCTACAAGGATGAACTGAAGGGGCAAAGGTGATGAATTCAGAGAGTCATCTCTGGCTATCTAAGCTATCCATTTATGGATATCTAACTTTTTGTGTCTTATGAGACATATCTTTTATGTATAGAACCTTCTATGACTAATCGAACTCTGCCAGCAAATTCTAGTCTCCCCCTCTGGCAGCAGGTCGATTTAGGAGGAAGAAAGTAGTAATTATAGGCTCCTCTTAATGAAGTACTCCCCTTAATGAAGTGCTCCCCCTGACGAAGTGCTCCCCTTAACGAAATGCTCCTTCTTGTTTACTTTTCTGTACTAGATTGAATACTTAATTCTTTTACGTGTTTAGTAAATTTGTGTCTAACTAATGCTTTGGTCAGTATGTCGGCAATATTATTAATTGTATTAATACTATGTGTTTTGATGTTTTTGTTTTAGATTATACGTTAACAGATGAAATGATATGTTATTTTAATATATTTAGCTTTTTAATATAATTTAGGGTTTTTTGTTAATCTTAAAGCGGTTTTGTTATTAATGAATATATTAATGTAATTAATATATATTTTTAATATTTTAAAATTGTTCAAAAACTATTATATTTATATATATTCATTTAATATAAAAAATGTGGCTATATATTTTACGTTTAAAATAACGGTAGCTATTATTTTTTGCCGTTATAAAAAATAGAAAATAAGTCCGCTAGTTATTGTAAATATATATTTATTTGTTAATCTTTATATAGTAATATATAAAGCATAATTTAAGTTAGAAAAATATTTAATTTTATTTAAGTTATATTTATAAAAACAATATTTATAATTAAAAGTACTTTTAAAATATAAATAAATATATAATATTATATTTATATATATTTAATTTAAATTAGTTATAAAATATACAATATAATTTATAACAAAAGTTATATTAACTTTAGTTTAATTGCTTAGCTATATAAAAGCTTTAATTATTAATTAATATTTTTTTTAAAAGTTTTTAATGTATGTAATTTTTTATGGTTTAAGTATAAGTTTTTTGGTTATAAAATATAAAGTAATTTCGATATTTTGTAATTTATATTTAATTAATATATTTTTTACGTATTATTTTTAATATATGCCGATAAAATTACCTTTTTGTTTAATATTTATTTTGAAATAATAGATATATAAACCTTTGTTTTTTATTTTAAAGCGTTTTTTTATGTATTTTTTAAAGTTAATAAACATTTTATCGTTTTTATATATAATTAATAAATTATTAATTTATATAACAATAAAAGTTTTTCTTAATTTATAAATAAATATATATATATTATATTATAATTTACAAAAATCTATAGTTTTAAAAGTTTTAATAAGTTTGCTAAATTATAGTTTTGCGGATTATTTTAACTTATATAGTTTTTTTAAAATTAAAAGTAATTTGCTTTTAAATATATTAAGTCTTTTTAGCAGCATAGTAACGTGAGGCTGTATCGGTGACTTTAGGGTAATGCCGCCTAAATCAGCTAGGCCCAGATAGGCAAGTCTGGGCTTGGCGGGAAATGCGCCCCACGCACCTGCATTTATGTAACTCTACACATGTGCGCACCTTCTATTGATTTCTCTTTTTCTTTAGCTTCAGATTTTTTATCGATTTTATAGGTAAATACAAAGCCTTGCCTCCCCAAAAGCTTTATATCGTGACAAGCATTATATATATTAATATGTTTAGATTTTTATAAAAAAAAGCTGTAATAATGTTTATAAAATGTATTTTTATCTTAAAAATAACAGCAAGCGTTATAAAGATTTTATATAATAAACTTTTAACTATTATAATAAAGGTTTTATTATAATTAAAGCCGTTTTTTTATTAAAAACTTTTTGCTATTAATTTATGTTTAAATTTATTATAATATTGTTTTATTTTTGCATTATATAAAATTTTAAGTTTATAAGTATATTTGCTTATAATTATTTTTCAATTTTTTAATAGTTTAAATATATTAATAATTTTAAATACATTTATATTTTATAAGCTTTAAATTTTGCTATTAGTAGCGTTTTATTATTCTTTAGTTTATAATGTTTTTATAATATATTTATAATTTATTAGTTTAGTTATAAATTTTCTTGTTATATTTAATGTTGCTATAATTATAAATATATATTTATTATTATTATTAGCAAAGTTTTATACTCGTTTACGTAAAAAATCGGTCTCGATAAATTTAAAAATATTATTATTAATTTTTAATAAAAGTTTAGTAACGGTAGCTTTTTTAATAATTATTGCGTTTTTACGCTTTTTCTTGTTATTTTTTACAAAAGCTTTATGTCGTTTTTCTTGTTAAACGATTATTTTTTCGGTCTTTATTTAATTTAAATAATATATAGTTTATGTAAATTCTTGCTAGTTATTTTTAAGTATTTTTTTATATATATTTTAATATATTTTTATATTAAAAAATATAATTAAGCTATCTTTAAAACGATATATATATATATTAATTTTGAACTAAAAATATTTAAAATATAGTTTAGCTTAATTATATTTACAATTGCGTAACTTATATAAAACGTATTTTTTTTCTTAAACTTTTATAGGTTATTTAAAATAAATTATATATTTTATCTTTTTAAAGCTTTATTTTTTATTATAAATATATATTATTTAATCTTTAATATATTTTAAATATAAACATTTTTTATTATAATAAAAACGATATATAGCATAGTTTTAATATATTAATATTATATAATTTTATTTTTTAATTTACATGTTTAAAAATCCGTTACTAATACAATATTAATAAAATGTTTTACTATCGTAATAGTGTTTTTTTTTTTAAATTATAATTAATATAACATTTATAAAAAAAAATTGCTAATTTTACTAATTGTTTTATAAAATAAATTATAACGTTTTTATTTATAAATAATTATGCTAAAAAGTATATATTATTTTTAAATTAAAATCGACGTATATATCTTATATATTTATTGTTGCTTTTTTTTTAAATATAGTTTATATTTTAATTTAAACAAAGCATATATTTTATATTATTAAAATATCGGTAAATTGTAGAAGTTTATTTAGTTAAATGATGCCTTTTTTTTTTTGCTTTTAAAGTTTAACGTTAAATATTTGGTGCATTTATTGTTTTTAAATTCTTAAGCACAAGTAGATTTTTTTTATTGACAAAATTTGCATTCGAATTGTTTAACAATCTATTTTTTTAAAAGAACTCCCTCTTGAAAAGGTAATATTATTTTCTGCCTTTTTAATTTAAGCTATATTATGCCGAAAAAGCGAGATTTAATAATAGGTTAATTTTTATCTTATAAATTATTTAAAAATAAATCGGCATCAAAAATATTAAAAAAGCTAGGTAAAACGTTAAATTATAGTTAAAAAATAAAATTAACGTTATATATATTTTCGTTTTTAATATTCGAAAGCTCGTTATTAACGAAAAACTTGTTATTAATAGTATTATTTAAATTTAAAAGGCTTTTTTAATTATTTTATTAATTATTGCTATAATTTAATATAGTATATTATAATCGGTTATTTTCGAGATTTATATTAAGTTTTTCGTTTTTTACAGTTTTATTAAAAATAATATTTAAAAAGATAGGTTTATAATTAATAAATAATAAAAAATTGTGTTTATTATCGAGTTTTTTCCTATTTTTTACTTAGGTTTTATCGATATAAAAGACTTTATATTTTTCTTTACTATATACTCGAAATATTGCTTTTATCTCGCATTTAATAAAATATTTATTCTATTTACGTATTCTGTTAATTTTAGGCTCTATTTTACGTCTAATTTTAAATAGTAAAATTACTTACACTTTATGTTTAAATATTTTTTCGTTGTTAAATTTAGGTTTAACGCTAAAACACATTTACTATAGTATTGTTTTATTTTTATATACATAGATAACTGTTCGATTTTTTAGCCATATAGTATATTTTATAGCCTCGGGCTAGAGATTTTCAAAAATAAATATGTTACGTAGCATTTTAAATATCTTGTTAATAAAAATATTGGTTATTTTTCTGCTAACCTTTATTTTGACTATTATAAAGTTTGCTTTTTTACAAACAATTTTTATAACTTTTTTAATAAATTTATTTATATAGTATTAATAAAATATTGTTAGTTTTATATTAATATATTTTTTTTTATAAAATTCCCTTATGTCACCTTTTTAAAATTTACTATTAAAACGATATCGTTAAATTTTTATATTAAAAGTTAATTTAATAGTTTTATACATTTATATAAAAACTATAAACAACTCTATATATATATATATAAAAGTAAACCTATTATAGTTATTAGTTATAAACAACGTAAATTTAAAGCTATCATGTTTTTTAATAAAATATAAGCTTTATAAATCGACGTGGAAAAGCTTACTAAACTTTTTAAAATAACGTTGTGCGGGTTTTTTTAATATAATATATAATATTTTAATAATAACGTAAATAAAGTATATTATTTTAAACATAGCTTTAACTTATTTATTAATAATATTTATACTATTATTAACTTTAAATAAATATTATATAATTTATTATAGTAAATATTTTAATTATTTATGCTATTTTTAAACATAACTTGTTATATTTATAAAAGCGATAAAATTATAACTATCGAGATAATAAATATTAAAATAATATAATCCGTTACATTATATAGTTTTACCGAAAAGTTTATTGTTTTTCAATTATATAATAATTTTTTTTAAATTTTAAACGTTGTAAGCTTTTTTTTAAAAGTTATTTAAAATAAAAATAAAAAATTATAGGTTATAATAAAGGAGTAAGCAATATTTATTAGTTCGAAAAAGTTAATTTTTCTTTTTTTGTTATTTAGTGAAATTTTAACAATTTCGCATCTTTTTAATAAGAGACCGGAATTTTTTTTAGCTGTATTTACGTTATAACTAATTAGTGTAAATTTAATAAACTATTTAATATAATTATATAAATAAATGCTAACATTTATATTAATAAGTTAAATATTTATATTTATAATAATAAATATTAAAACTATTATAATTAAAATAACATTTAACTATAAGTTATGTTAATATTTAAAAAAACTTGACAAATATATATATAATATAATTATAGCAATTTTAGTTTTCTTAAAACGTAATAATATTGTTAAAATTTAATAATAAATAACTTAAATATTAATATTAATAAAAGTTAATATTATTTATAATAAAATAATTATAAGTTTAACTAAAAAAGTAAATATATAATATATAATATTAAAATAATGAAAAGTGATTTAAAAAAAAAAAAAAATAAGTTATTTTATATTATATATTTAATATATATTATAAAAATTTTAAAGTAAATATATAAGTATTTATTATTAATTTAACTTTATATAAATATAAAAGTATAACTAAATTAATTAGTTTAATATTAATAAAAAGCATATTTATAACTTTATTTATAAGTTTTATTATATTAATAAAAATTTTAAAAAAATTATTTTATAAAAGATTTATTAACTTTTTATATTAATATATTAATATAATTATAAAATAATATAACTAGCTTTTTATTATTATTGTTTTTGTTATTTTTTTAGTTATTACTGCTATTATTTTCCTGTCGAAATCTTTTTAGTTTTAATTTAAAATAAATATGCTAATATTTGTTTATAATATAACCCTTTAAATTAGGGCAATCGGGGTGGTTATATTTAAGGTTATTAAAATGCTATTGCTGATTTTTTTCTTTCTTTTTGTCGGTTTTAGTTTTTTTGTTATTATTTTTACTTTTTTTTATTTATTTAACACGCTATTTAACCTTTATTTCTTTATTAATAAAGCGGTTTATAAAAAAGTTAAAGTTAATGTTATAATTAAAATCCTTTACTTTGTTTTACTCCTACATGTTTTTAAAGCTTTAATAAAAATTAAGTAGGCTAGTAAAAATAAAAATAATAAGTTGCTAATTTTTAATCTTATATTTAATATATTTAAGATTTTTAGCGATTTTTTTTTACTTATTAATATAATTAGTAATTAAATTGAAATTTTTAAATTTAATATTTTGTAGTTTTTTAAAAAAATTAATAGCAGTTGTAAAATTTAAAACTTCGTAACGTTTTTAAATTTAAAGTATAGCTTTTAGAAAATTTTTCAAATCTTTAACTTTATTTATAATTATGTTATAAACTAATTTATTTATAAATTAATGTAATAGTTTACTTTTAACTTTTAATTGTTTATAATAATTAAAAGTAATTTAATATTTTAAATAGTTATAATTTATATTAATTGTTTTACTTATAATAATTATATATATAATATAGTTTTTTTTGTTTAATAGATTTTTAAATACAGCTTTTTTACTAATTAAAATATCTTAAAAATTAAAAGATTTAGCAGTTTTATTAAAATATTGTCAAAACTCGAAATAGTTTTTTTTTATTAATAAGCTTATATTTATATACACTGTTAAAAAGTTAATATTAAGTATTATAGCTTTTAATATTTTACTTAAACCTTTAATACTGGTGAGGCCCCCCTTTAGGTGGCGTGGCCCTAAAGTTCTACTTAACTATACATCACCAATAGGTTTTTTAAAAGGAACATTTCGACCAGACCAATTTCCTTATACTTTACACCTATTAAACAAATAA